>JAOEGS010003362.1:54362-71678 GCA_025447755.1 Corythornis vintsioides
CTTGAGGGTGGTGGATCAGTGGAATAGGCTCCCCAGGGAGGTGGTTGGGGCAACATCTCTGGAGATATTCAAGGTGAAGTTGGACAAGGCTCTGAGCAGCCTGGTCTAGTTAAGGTTGTCCCTGCTCACTGCAGGGGGGCTGCACTAGATGACCTTTGGAGGTCCCTAAACATTCTATGATTCTATGTGAAAGATGCTGCTGAGCTGGTTTTGAGAATAGGGAGGTCTAGCTGTAGCTGAGATGAAACCTGTTGTGCGTCCCTTCAGAGACTGGCCTGAGCTTCCTGGGGGACTTCCCCATGTGCAGATGTGTTTGCTGCTGCTGCTGGCTGCCATCAGGTAAACATCCCAGGATCAACAGGGTTATGGTAACACCACCTGCCAGACATGATGACAGGTCCATGTGCTCTGAAATAATCCATACTTACCTACTTTTTCTCAGCCATCTTCAGTACAGGTCTGCTGATCTGCTGTGTGGCAGATCTGCTGTGTTGCAAGATGACCCCAAGGCTAAGTCTCCTGCAGTGGTGTAACTGAGAGAAGTCAGGCCATCAGCAGCCCAGCCCCTACCTCAAGTGAAGCCAGAGGTTCATTTTTTTTTCTTAAGCATTTCTGTAGCTGCAGCCACTGCTTTAGGTGAATTACCAGATGGTTCAAAATGCACTGCAGGACATTGTCCAGCTAGGGCATGCCACTGTTGTACTACCTGCAACGTTCAGTAACTGTGAGTAATGACTTGCTCACAGAAGGTAGATTCAAGGATCACAGCAAGAAGCAAAAGGTAGCAGTCCAACAAAAGCTCTGCAGCCAAATCTGCAATGCATATAAACATGTTACTGTGTTGTATATGATTTGCAACTTCCCTTGGTCAGGGAAGAGGGTTTTCTTAAGCCAGTTTTAACTAATAATAGGTTGAAAATCACATAGTTTACTTTACAGTATGTGGAATCACTAGAGAATATATGTTATAATGACCTTGAAAGAAAACAGTGGCTTCTGTGTGCTAGGTCAGGCAGTACAGTAGCATACTAGAAATAATCAAGGGACACATTCTCCAGCTAATTAAAGACTTGAAAATATAATTTCATGTTGTGATTGTTTGCAATTAGTCACAGATGCCACTGATCACTTGCTGTGCGATTATTTTTCCATGAATATACTAAGAAATGCATTTTAAATTAAAATCAGCCAAAGACCTAGAATTTAAGGTTAAATTTGACACAGCTCCAGCTCTCATCTGTTGTATCAAGAATTATTAACTAAGGAAAATCATTGTGAACTTCAGTTTAACACACATTACATAAGCATGTTATATGGTTTATACACTGCTAAATGCAGATACCCTCAGTGTAGCTTTAGGCTTCCTTCTTAGTCAGGGGAGAGAAATGACAGCTTGACCCAGCACCTTCAGAGGTCTGTCCTGTGAGAACATTAATCACAACACCAAACCAAAATTTCACAGCTTCTCTTCATTTCTTTGTACTTAGGGAGCTTGGTGTGTCCATCTCAGATGTAGAGGCATAGGTTGTACAGAGCTGGGGAAGTCCAGGACCATCATGGTTTGAATTTGGTTGAATTCCCAATTCTGATTTTCATCAGTGGAGAAATCTCCATCAGTCACGTTTTATGGAGAGCTTAGCACATACAGGAGCAAGTACTGTGGGGTACAGCTTCCTATAGCACTTGGCCATGTGACAGGCATTAAGTTGCTCAGCCTGACCTGCTCCTGGGAGCACAAAGGCAGGACAGCAAGGCCACAGCAAAGCAAGCTAGGAACAAGCATCCACCTAGGAGGAGTGGATAACTCCTCATTTACATGGGGAATTATCTCACCCAACTCAAGAGTCTCAGTCTGTTGCCCAGGGCAGTGAGCATGTTTCTTTTTATTCTTAAGATAAATAAAGGTGTTATGGATGAATTATTTCACCACGTATTTTCCTGACAGATAAAATTTCATTCCTAAGCTGAAGAGCACATATCCCTGCAGAACTGACTTGGTGCAGGAAGTCAATAGTGACAAATGTAATATTAGATCATTGTTGCAGGGGATGAAACACTCCATCTGGAGGGGAAAGTCTGGATGTTCTCAGTGGGTTTTTCCTAACTAACTTTTCAGATTGATTGTACAACATGTCTCTAGACAGTGGTTTGCAATTGTTACTTAACATTCTAGCATGAACTGCCTGTATTTGCATTTAGGTCTTTTGGTTTAAAGGAGAAGTAAATAGATATTTGAAAGAACAAAGTAGGATTCATAACAGCTGCCCATCCTACACATGAATCAAAGATGCTTTTCTGTCCCTCCATCCTCAAAAAATAATCCCCATGAATGTAGAGAATCTGGTAGAGAATAAGAGACTATCTTTACATTTAAAAAATATACATTAAAAAATGAGACCTTTACTTTCTGCATTTTTATATTAGGGATTACTCATCTTTATTTAAAATAAGTTATCTATGTTCTGTGGTCTTCCATCAAGCTGTTAATGTGACATTCACCTGAAAAAAAATGTAGCTCTTCTAACATTATTGTGATGACCAACCTTGGGGAGAAACTTCATTATCCTCTATACACCAGCTAAGTGGACATTTTTCTTTTAGGTTGACTGTGCTGATATTTGCCAGCAGTAGTTTTCTAGATTAATGGCAGTGTCTTGGATGCAGAGAAACTACTGGAGCAGGGTTATATTAATGAATGATATCATAGGTAGTGCTTAAAAGCCTTCAGGATACAAATTATTGGTATCAACCAGAACAGATTGGGTGTCCCAGAGAATAACCTTCTTGTGGGCTCTGACTATTGGTCTGAGAAAATACCTTGTGAGAAGTGGGGTGAAGCAAATATCTTGCTTCTGGTCATGTTTTTTCCTTCAGCCAGGAAATATTCTAGCACAGTGCTAATTCAACACTTCTGCTTCTGGCACCTCAACTAATCTGGACAGGATCAATGCCAGCGTCTTCTCATCTCACCCCACTACACAGTGTTACCACAGACTTGTACCTATGCCCCAGCAGCAACAGATGTTTTTGGAGATTTCTAGTCCTTCCATAGCCACTGTTGCTGCTGCACTGGCCTGGGAGTTATCGTAAAGATGTTGGCTCCCAACCTGAAGATTCTGCCCAGACTGCCACATGTGCAGCAGGGCAAATCCTCAGCAGTGAGAAGGGAACTTCTGCCTAGAGGCTTTACAGAATCCTCAAGTCACAGAATTGTCACAGTTGGAAAAGACCTCTAAGATCACCACATCCAACTGTCAACACAAAAAAACCCAACAACCCAAAACCCAAACCCCAAACCAAACCACCTCACCATCCTCCTAGAGCATGACCTAAAGTGCCTCATCTACACTTTTTAAAAATACCTCCAGGGATACTGACTTTACCATTTCCCTGGACAGATCGTTCCAGTGCCTTATTACTCTTTCAGTAATTAAATTCTTCCTAATATCTAAGCTAAACCTTTCCTGGTGCAACATCAGGCCATTTCTTTTAGTCCTGTCATTATTTACTTGAGAGAAGAGACCAGCACCCACCTCACTACAACTTCCTTTTAGGTAGATATAGAGAGCAATAAGGTCTTCCCTGAGCCTCCTCTTCTCCAAACTAAACAATCCAAATTCCCTTAGCCACTCTTCATAGGATTTTTTCTCCAGACCCTTCACCAGCTTGGCTGACCTTCTCTAAATTCACTTCAACAACTCTATGTCTTTCTTGTGGTGATAGGCCCAGAACTGAACACGGTACTCAAGTTGTGGTCTCACCAGTGCCAAGTACAGGGGCACGATCACTTCCCTACTCCTGCTGTCCATGTGGCCATGCTATTTCTGATACAGGCCAGGATGCTGTTGACCTTCTTGGCCACTTGGGCATGCTGCTGTCTCATCTTCACGTGTTCACCAGCACCCCCAAGTTCTTTCCTGAAGGACAGATTTCCAGCCACTCTTCCCCAAGCCTGTATCATTGCCTGGGGTCATTGTAACCAAAATGCAGGACAAGTGCCTGGTGAGGAAGCTGTGCCATGGACACCTGTCAGATGTGCCTGTGGCCACCTTTAATCTCTAGAAGGTCACATGTCACATCAGTCCTCATAAATTCATAATGGAAAGAGGATGTAGTGAAAGTGAAATACTTTGTGAGGATATAATACTCTTCTGAACCTCCCACATGAGCACACCACCCCCTTCTACTTCAAGAAGATATAAACATTTGCATGAACACTGAGGATTATGACTTGCATGTTTGCAAAAATATTTGTTACCAAACATGCATGATCTCTGACAGTTTGAAAATCTGCTTTGCAGACTGGCTTCACTCCATCCCTGCCAACCTTGCATGGCCTGTTGGTTACAGCCTGTAGGCAAAATGTTGGTCACTAGACAGGACAGGAAAAAGTCTTTGTTTGCCAGTCTAATGAGACATACAAAATGGTGGCTCCAAACCTGATTTGTCAAGACAGCCACCAACCTGCTCTGGGCACAGTTTGTGGTGCAGAAGAGAAAGGCTATGGTGACAGAAGTGAGCAGGAGCATACAGGGAGGGAAGAATATAGCGAATTGGAGCAAGACAAAGAGCATTGTGTGATATGGGGAGAATCAGAATGAAGAGGGAAGAAAAAGAAAATAGTTTGGAGGGAGCCAACAAGAGGAGGCAGAGGCAGATCTGGGGCATGTACAAAACCATTAAACAAGCACAACATTGTTAAATCTGAGTCTTCAGTGCCTTCATAATTTTTGTGTGTTGTATATCATTGGTAGACTCCAGGGATGGTACCAGTGTTGGTTTGTTGTCCCAGAGGCCATTTTACTTTCTGACTTCCTCTCTTCTCCATCCTGATTTTTAATAAGCCAAGTATCCCTGTTGATTAATGGGAAGAATGGAAGGTGGAGAACCTTTATGGGCTATTAACCTTAATGAGGGCAATAACTAAGCGATAAGTCCAGGCATGTTCTTCTGCAGAAGTAAGTGCCTGAAAGCTACTCAATATTTCATGTATGGCAGAGATGAACTTGTGAGCATCATTAACATGAAATATCTCCAACACAGCTGGGCCAGGAATATATCTGCACACAGCACCATTAGCTACAGCCTTGCTAATCTGAACCTACTGATTGGCTGCAGGAGGAAATACAAACCTGAGACCCTGACAGTTAAATAAAAATTGCCCCTGAGTGGTTAAAACCCTTTGCTAAAAGTGCCAGCCACTCATGTTCATGTAAACAATCAACTCTGACACAGAGGATTGGCAACACCTAGATGCTGCTCCACATTGCTGCAAGGACTCCTTGCTTAATGGGGATGGAATGACCATAGATGTTGGCATTATTTTAGTCATGCACAAAGCCATTTTATTTGCATTTGCTTGCATGGGTTAACAGACTTTTAAGATCTCCCATAGGTTTTGTGGCAAGAATTGTGCTGTGGCACTAGGATGGAAATAAAACAAGTTGAAGCACAAGAGGTTTAAGGTCAACACAAGGAAGAACTTTTTCACAGTGAGGGTGCCAGAGCTCTGGAACAGGCTGCCCAGGGAGGTTGTGGAGTCTCCATCTCTGGAGACACTTAAGACCCTCCTGGATCTGTTCCTGGGTGACTTGGTCTAGGTAATCCTGCTCTGGCAGAGTGTTGGACTAGATGATCTTCTAGGTCACTTCCAGCCCCTAGTATCTATGAATCTATGAAAACCTGAAAGAATCAGACTTTGTATTTGATATGTGCTTCTATAATCTCTGCTGGATTTTTTTTAGACATGTATAGAAAGGCAGTTTTTGCTTTTGTATGTACACAGTTCTTGACTTCTGTCAAAGTAATGAGTTTTGTATACTACTGAAGACATGATCTATAGAAAGCAGGAAAAGATGAATATTTGCAAAATCAGGTTAGGAATTTGGCATGGGAAAAACAAACAATGGCACTGTTGGATGTGAACACTGAATCTCTATGAGCTGTGTTTAGTGTTTCTGTTGACTTGTAAGCCCCAACCCACCCTCCCTGCTCTTACCCAGCTGCATGAGAGGTGCCTGGCCACAGGCACCCCATAAGCAATGGGGTGACCCTGACTCCTCCAAGTAAGGATCATGGTGCTGCATCACAAAGCTACATTTCTCCCCCAGGAGCCGGGGGGTACCCTGTGCTTGCAGCCCTGACACCACAGTTCAGGTGCCTTTCTCAAGCCACTCATAACCTGTTCCTTCACTTGAAAGGCTGGTGGCTGAATGCCTGCCCTCTCCCATGTAGGTACAGGTGTCTAGTCTGTCTTCTCTGAAAGGCTGTCTTTCTGCAAGGAAATTTTGGATTAATTTCCAGAGTTACATGAGATGATGAGCAGTATAATCCATGGTAGATCCTGCTGTTCGATGAGCTTTCTACTTTCTACTCCATGTCATTAAATAAGTTTACTTTATGTAATGAAATACATTATATAGCTTATAGCACCTTGCTAACTTTCTTTCCAGTTCATGCTGTGGCACTTGGAAGGCACAACGTGATGTGCATGCAGAGGTCAACTTAAAACTGATGAGAAATCAGAGTAATGGTGAAAGTGACACAAAGAAAACCATCCCCATTATCTATTTTTCAGTCTGATCCCCTTGAAAGACTGTGTAATGTTGCTGACACGTCCCTAGGATTTTCTAAGAACAAGTTGTCCTGACCTCCCTCATAAATCTTGAAGCCTCTGTTCTCTTCAAGGTGCTCCCATGAGCCGGATACGCCTCGCTCCATCAGTACACGAGCTGCTTGCCTGCTCCACGGCCATCTGTTTCCTAATGATTATGTCTAGCCTGGGTTAATCTGCTCTTTTAGTGTACGTCACAATGGGAAAAGCACAGTACAACCACAGACTTCTCAAAGATGGTTTCTTGGCTACTGTAGCTGACGGCTAGACCCACAGATTCTGGGCTAGCTGCCTGCTGGGAGATCTTGAGAGATGGGTTTGAATATTCTTTTACATCCTATGCTGCAGGAACCTGCACTATTTTAGTTGTACTCCAAGAGAAGATATTTCTTTTTATCCTGTTTTTCCTCATTCTGCAGATTCAGACCTGGAAGTGCTCTGAAAGATGACACCCCTCTATTTCAGAGTTTAGGGGGAAAATTATCTCTAGATGGCCAATTTGCTTTTACTTAGGAGTCCTTTTTTACCATCCTTTTTTTACCAGCTGACCATGATGGGATGGAGATGTATGAATGCTGGCATTCCCCTGCTCAGGTGATTCCCTCTCCCCACGGAGCAAATAGCATGGCCAGCAGAGCTGCTTTATTCTCATGCTGTCTTTTAAAATTGTCTTTTAAACCACCCACTTTGCAAGCAACTGAGAAGCAGCTTGTCCCTCAGCATAACCTGCACAGCACAGGGAGAGCAGGGATTTCAGTCATGCCTTAAACTGAGATGATTTGCTTTCAAGTAGATTCTCACCAAACTGGAGCACACAAATGAGAGCAAGTTCTTTTAAGGTCTAAATAGAGTTTTTTGGGGGGTAAACCTAGCATAAGAAGAGTGTGAATTGGCCAAGCCCTGGGCAGAGCCATGTCTGCATGTGCAGGCAATGATGTGGGTCTCCATGCAGACAGAAAAGACCATCTTCTCTTGTCTTTGTGTCCTGGCTCCCGTGCTCCACTGTGAATTATGCACTTCATAGACATATTCCTAGGTGTTAACTGATAATTCAGCTCAGTTACCTAAAGTTTCAGCTTTTATTTATTTGCTTTGGTTTGCATCAATTTTCCTTTAGGTAGACAGAAAAACAGGTTTCATTTTCCAAATCCCTGTAGGTCTGTGCAATCACAGAATAATTTTAATTGTAAGAGACCTTTAAAATCATAAATTCCAACTGTTAACCCAGCAGTGCCAGGTCACCACTAAACCAAGTGCTGCATCAACACATCTTTTAAATACCTCCAGGCATGGTGAGTCCACCACTTCCCCGGGCAGCCTGTTTCAGTGCTTTGCAACCCTTTCTGTGAATACATTTTTCCTAATGTCCAACCTAAACCTCACCTGGTTCAGCTGGAGGCCATTTCCTCTTGTCCTGTCACCTGCTATTTGAGAGGACAGACCCCTACCTTTCTACAGTCTCCTTTCAAGTAGTTGTAGAGGGTGATAATATCTCCCCTCAGCCTTCTTTTCTCTGGGCTAAACAACCCCAGTTTCCTCAGCTGCTCTTTGTAGAGTGGTGATGGAGTGATCTGCAGCTGAACTGCTCAATCCAGGCTCCTTCCACAGCTCAGTGAGGAGAAATGACCACATTGCCATAGGGTTTGTCAGGTCAGTGTGGGTATCTGCTCTGGGACAGGATGAATCACACACCATGACCTCTGCTGGGATCTACATGATGGTCCAACACCATTTGCATCTCTGTTTTTTAATGGAGACACCTTTTGTGCTCTAAATGATGCTGCTTTGCTATCAGTCCTATTTCTTCTGGGCACTTGGTTTCTCGGTAAAATCATCCTTATCTTATTGAATTTTAGTCTGTTTTCTCCTTTTTAAGAGGAATACAACGAAATATATGTCAACTTTTAAGAGAGCTTTTGCTCCATCTAGTGGCAGAGCCTTTGAAGTGCCTACAAAAAAAGGCAGTTTAACAATAAACACCAATCTCCATTGTTACAACGAAACCTGAGGTGTCTTCATGTTGCTGTCTTTCATTGCAAAGCTCTAATATTGTTACCTTGTGTGGCTTTTCTCGATTCTGGCTGCCTCCTGAGACCGATCTGGTCTGGACTAGGAGAGAATTTGATTATTACTTTGATTATTATTGAATGAAAAAAAAAAAAAAAAAAAAGAGAATGGGGGAGGTGTGTAAGTGTGGGAACAATCCCAGACTCCCACATTTGTCATCCTTCCCAGTGCAACACCTGTATTACCCAGGACTAGTGAGAATACACCTAAATTGCAAGATGTTCTATGGGACATGGTTTAGGGACCCTGGCAGTGCAGGGTGAATGGTTGGACTCGATCTTAAAGGTCTTTTCCAACCAGGCAATTCTATGATTCTATGTTTTGCACCAACATTGACTCATGCTTGGGCAGCTTCCTGTAGACCACCATAGGTGGTGGTGTGTCCCTTAAGGGGGAAATGGGGAAGAAATGAAGATGATTTATCAGTAGATAGATGCCTGGATTTCTGCTGTTTCCATCCTTTTTGTCAGGCAAAGTGAGGATCACTCACTTAGGGCTCTAAGAACCACCTAGAACTTGCTGGGGGAATGAAGAATTAGAGTCAAATTGCACAAGGCTAGGATGAGGATGGGTCCTAACCAACACTCACTGGAGAGAAGTTGTAGTAACAGTAGCTACTTTTTACCAGCATCAGAGTAGCCTATTTTGTGAGGGACTGTCTAACTTGCTCACAGCAGTAGAAAAACTTTGATTAATTCCAGTGGGAACTGGATGCAACCTTGGCAGAACGACACATCCACCTGATCCCTATCTGGATGGGAGCAGGCTTTGTTGCTGTGGCCCACATAGCAATAAGACCTGTGAACAAGGAGGCTGGGATCATGAAAACAATATTGATAACATAATACAAACCAGAGTTGATGAAAAACCTACCAAAAAAAATAATCGCTGATGTTTGAAGTGTTGTTTATCCAGATTTAAACATCACATGGGTTTTGTAGTGGAGTGATCGTATAAATAAGTGATATAAAACTTTATTAACCTGCTTTTGGTGGAGAAGGAATAGTTCCTTAGAGCAGGCACCTGCTCTTTATGGTGGGAAAGCAAAAAGGGCTTGCTTACCCAGCTCCAGAGCTGTTTGCTCAGGGCTGGATGCAGAGATGACAGGAGAAATGCCACAATTTACCTGCTCCTGGATCATAAGGCATCTGACTGGCCACAGCAGGAGATGGTGGCATGGCAGCCTGGCTGTGTTTGTGCTGGTGTGTGGTTTGTTTCTCCTGCCTGGGACTTCATGTTGTGGCCTGGTTGACATTCCCTTGCAGCAGCATCCTTGGGCTGTGTAGGCAGAAGGACCTCACCCTGGTCAAGGGAAAATGCAGGGAAGACAAAAGAAGAGTGAAGAGAATCTGAAGTGACAACTCAGCCACTGCCAGAAAGAGGAGCTTGTATTCTTTTCTTTGAGCAGTATCAAACTGCACAAGAAAAATGACCATAGGCTTAAAGACATGATGATAAACCAGGTAGCAGTTTGAAAGGTATGCATAGAATGAGGGAGGTAAAATCTAAGACTCTGGAGGACAGTTTATCTTGAAGTATCAGATATCATTCACACTTGTGGACTTCTACAGTAGTGTATGCATGAACATTAGAAAATTCTCAGGGAGGATGAGTTGTGCATTAGCTGGGAGATGGTACAGATGAGGAGGCATTTCCATCTCAAAGTGTTGCTTGCTTTTGTAAAAGAACAGGAAAATAAGGAACAATTTCCACTTAGTACTTGAACTATTGTTTCAGTTAAAAAAAATCCTCGATGGAAGATATATCCATCCCTGTTATTTACCACTGGTGTGAAAAAACCAGGAGCAGAAAGAGATCTGTGACTTTATTGAGCTACAGGTTATGATTTGAGCAGATAAGGTTTCTAGCAGCAGAAATTATTTCTACATGACCTGTAGAAATTATTTCTACATCGATCTGTTCCCATCATATGTGGTGGCAATCACTCTGCTGCTTTCAGAGCTGTTCGATCAGCAGCATGCTGGGCAGCCTCTCTGATGCCTGGAGTTTGCTCTGGTGCATAGAGACTGTCCAGAGATAACATGCTGTCAAAATAATCTGAGGAGCATTATAATTTTCTTTTAGAAGCTAACATAAAAGAGTTCAATAGCTCTCACAAGCAAAAAAAAGAAAACCCAACCAAATAAAACAAACCAAAAAAACCCCCCACCAAACCAGTTTTGAATGAAAGCAAACAAAATGAGTTAAAAACTAACATTACTTTTTTTTCCCTTTTATTTTGAGGAATTTATTTATATTCTTTTTATTTTCTGCTTCTTTTGGGTACCTGAAAATTGGCACAAGCTGCTTTTTTTTTTTTCTTTTTTTTTTTTTTTAATGATTATTGGTGCTTCAATGATATTCATGAAATATGAAGAACAGATGCATCTCCTTTGGAAATGGGACCTACTTTTGCTTCCCAAATGTCAATCACCACTTTAAAAATGTCACTCTATTTCATGTGTCTCGGCCCTGTGCTGTGGCTGATGGTCACATGTGGAAAAGGATAACTAGTTTTTCAAGTCTGATGGGTTCTATACTGGGTTTGTATATAATTCTATATAGTCAATTTTTTTGTTACTATTATTTTCATTTTCATTAAAGCTGTTCTAGTTTCCTTTTCTAATGGCTACATCTCTTTCCCTTATTCCCCTTCTCTTTCCCTTTGGGTAGGAAGAGGGGTTAAAAGAAAGTGTCTATTACAGGTCTAAGGGACTGCCCTGACCCTAAACTGTGACATACCTCTAGGGAACAGGTTAAGAGAGAAATTTCTCTGCTCCCATTTAAACTGCAAAACCCACATGGTTAATCTGCCTCTTTTAATATGAAGGGATTTCTTAGGAATTAGGTCTGCCAATGCTTTCCTTATTAACAATGTCACTTACCTCAGACCTCAGGTTATTATTAGCAATTTTGCATTCTGCAGTTGGAACCTTTCTTGAGTACTCTTATTAAAATTTTTATTTCAAAATCTTTCAGCATAATCTGAGATGCAGAGAAAGACATCTGGCATTCCCTTATAGCCCTTGAGGGAAGTTCTGGATTGCTCATTTATGTTTTAATTGTTATTTTATAGCTATACATTTCTTATACAGCTTGTGGACCTATAGACAGGCTTCTAATGGACCTATTCCTATGTCATGAATTCATTTTTTAGAGATAATCCAGACACAGTATTCTGGCAAAAACAATGTCTGCTCAAAGTCTTAATTGCTGTGATTAAGAGATGGAGAAATAACACAGGTGTTTATACATATGCAAAACCTTAATATTTATATAAGCTTTTCCAGGAGCAGTGCCACTAAGAAAGACTGGTTCCTGTGGAGGAAGCTCCTTCACAGCTATCCCATCTCTCCTCCAAGCTCCCACATCATGCTGTCCACATTCCATCCCTCCTCTACATCCTACCCACGGGGTAGCAGGTGCTGAGGATGTTGTGGAGCAACTTCTCTGCAGATTGACCAGCTGGTGGGGATGTTGCCTCAGCTGATGGCCACTGCCTCCTGGGAGAGCTCAGGCTTGATTACATAGGCATTTCCTTCCATTCATGTATCAACATGTTTTTCCAGTTCCCAGTCACTGCTCATAATTATGTCTATGAGATTTATACCTTTGAGGTCTCTATACCACTACAGAGTTCGACTCAATCTGAAGGAAAGAGGCAGTTGTAAATTCCAACCATGTCTCAGCTGGCTTCCTTGCTCATATACCAAAACCACTTGATCCACTGACCATCTTCCAGATAGCTGCAATTTGGTAAAAAAACCTTCTAGATGAAAGGCATGAATTTCCATCAAGCTCTTCCTACCTGTAATGTGACTTTGTCCCCAGCCTGACAGCATGCCTGGGAACAAAAAAGAATTTGTCAGCATGAAGGAATGCCTTACAGAGTTACTGTCTGGATCATGAAAAAGAGACAGTTGATGGAATAAAGGTCTGCCATACCAGTTTGTTGCTAATTATTTCTCCAGGTATCAGTTTGAATCAAGATGAAAAGTTTTCAGATGGAATTTCATGTCTTCTAAACCCATCTGTTCCCTGTGCTCCAGGAACTGTTTCTGTGTTTGAAGCCTCCCTTTTTCCCTACAACAACAGATTTTCTTCCTTCTGGTGTGGGGTCTCTCCCTTACAAGCTGACAGGGAAACAAATATCAGAAGTAATACTGATGCTTTGTCTTCAATCTCCAGATCATTGGAAATGAGGGAGACAACTCTCCATCCACTTCTTCATTTCTCAGTTCCTTTAATTTTTACCTGTTCTTATTAACTGGCTTATACCAGTCCCTCTGGTTCTAAAGAGTCAGTGAGACATTAAGATGCATGTCAGCCCTGAAGCACTTCAACAAGACTGTGAAGTGGTTTCAGGACTTACAGAGCAGCAGCTGCTTCATATCAGGATCTATATTAGCTGAGAAAGAGGAGGAATTATTTTCTGTCTTCCTAAGAAGCTCTGGCAAGTTCGATTTCCCATTTAAAGTCTTTTCAGAGCTGATACAACCAACCTCTGCAGTGACTTTATTCATCAGCACAATGTCCAGACTGTGACCCTATAGAAACACTTCTTAGCCTTGTAGAAATACTGTCAGGGAAAAATGAATGTGTAAGATATGTGTTTAGTACCAGCAAACTGAACTTGATTGTGCTGATATATGTAAGTTAAGTGCTTTGCCCAGAAAGGTGATAGTAGCTTTATTTGTTGGTCAAATAGTAGAACAAAGATGTTGGTGTTTTGTGTGCATGGTTTAGTATGAGCGGTGTGGATATTGAACATATTTATTACTTTTTAAATTACAAAGTGGAAGGTTAAATTATTTTTTTAAATAACAAAGCAGAAGGGTAATTTATGATGCAATGCATCTTTGATAAAATGATAGCAAGAGATAGAAAAAAATATAGCTTAATATATCAACCAGAGTCCTTAAGGAATGCTTAGAAAGGGGTCTACAAGGAGCAGAGGAATGGATCTAGAAGGTGTAATGTAGTTTAAAAATAATTTGTTGAAACTTTCTCCCTTGGGTGGTGTTTCTGGGTGCTCTGCCATCTGCCTACTTCAGGCAGACAGGACTGCATGCATGGTGGGACCATCCCTTTGTCTTCAAGGCTTTCCAACACATTTGTTTGGGACTGGCAGATGTGGTATGGGACTTAAAGAAACCCGTGCTCTTGGGCAGTGGTGGCCTGTGAGACCTCCACATGACAGCTGAGCTCCTGGAGACCATCTGATCTGTTGTGGGAGCTCAGACAACAGGTCAGCTGGAGACACTTGCCTAGATGCTAAAACTCCTGGATGACATCTCGTACTAAGCCTGGCTGAGAAGCAGTTGATTTTCTCCATAGCAACCCACACAGTGTTAAGAGTTTTGAATCTGTGACTGAAAACAGCATTGATAACACACCAGTGTTCTAGCTGTTGCTGAGCACCACTTGCCCTACTTGGAGTTATTCCTTTTTCCCACTCTGTCTCACCAGGGATAAGGCTGGAGATTGACAAGAAGTGGGAAGGGGGCACAGCTGAGCCAGCTGAGCCAGGTTGAGCAAAGGGTTATTTCATGTTATGGGATGTCACATGTTGCAGTGAAAATTCAAGGAAAGGAGGAGGAAGGGGAGATATTTGTGGTTATGATGTTTGCCTTCCCAAGTAACCTTTACATATATTGAGGCCCTGCTTTTCCAGGAGGTGGCAGAACATCTGCTGCTGAGGGGATAAAGTGAACAAATTCCTCTTTTTTGCTTTTCTTGCCTGTGCAGTTTTTACTGCACTTACTAAACTGCATTTATCTCTATCCACGAGTCTTCTTGCCTTCCTCTTAGTTGCTCCCTGTCATGCAGGAGAGGGGAGAGTGAACAGAGGTGTAATGTGTGTTAACAGCTCCACTCTTGCTTCATTCCCCTTGTACTAGCAACTTTTTTCTTGGCACCTTTCCTCCAGGGAGACACAATGCACATTGAAATTGAACTACTACATAGTTCTGTTTTTCATGTTTCTTATTTCCTTTATAGTAATATATTCAAGGGAGATAGATAGATAGATAGATAGATAGATAGATAGATAGATAGATAGATAGATAGATAGATTTGTTAGTGACTACCAGAGCTCTTCTCCTAGTCTAGGCTGGTCATTCTCCAGTGCTGCAGGACACAGGAGGAAGATACCTGGGGTCTTCATGTTGAAGCATGGTCTGGTGACAAGATAAGTGCCTCAGAGACAGATGCCATATTGTGATCCCTAAAATTCAGATGAGATATCTGATCAGCGATATGAAGAGTATCACTCAGAGGGGTGCAGGAGGTTATCAGCATCTGGAAGACTATGATATACTCACCCTATGTTTGGTCATATTTTATTGAGAGCTAGATTTTCTCCAGAGCTCCAGTGGTCTGTCAGAGAATGGCTTGTTCTGACCATTTTAACCCATTCAATTAATTAGAATCTTTGTTGTCAAAAAATATATGGAAGCCCAGAAAGAGGCAGGAGAAAAATGAGCTAATCTAAAGCCACAGGAAAAAAGATGAAGCCAAAAAGGGGGGGGGGGGGGGGGGGGGAAGAAAAATTTCCTAAAAAAAAAAAAAGGAGAGGGAAAAAAGCCTGGAAAAAAAAATTAAATAGGGCTGGAAAAAAAAAAGAAGAGAAAAAAGAAAAAGAAAAAGAAAGGAAAGGGGAGGGGGGGGGGGGGGGGGGGGGGGGGGTAGAGGAGAGAAGGGGAAAATATCTGGCCTAAAATCAAATGAAGGGGAAAAAAAGCTGTCTAGAAAGTTTAACTAAGTCTGGCTAGAAAAAGAAGAGGAAATGAAAAATAAAACAAAGAGCAGAACTAACACGAGAGAGAAAGAAGAAAGATACTGAAAAGAAAGATGCTGGAGAGAAAGCAGCCCAGTAAATTAGCTGAAATGCAGCAATATATGCTGCAAAGATATCCTTTCAGCAGACTCAGAGATTCTGTCTCCATTAAAGTTTCATAGTGAAGGCTCAGTGGGATTTTCAATATTTAAAAAGTGTTTCTGAAGGTAGCCAAGGGGAGATGCACTGGTAATTCTTGAAGGGCTAATGCATTAAATTTTATTATATTTTCAAATAGCATGGGACTGTCTCTAACTCTAGGTTGATTTAAGAGAGCACTCATGCCTTGTTGTGCTCCCTCTGCTCATTAAAATGTCCCTGTCTGGGGTGGTTTACATCCTCTGTTTCTCTCTCTGGTGATCACTGGTGAAGATGAGACAGGTGTAGGAGGGTTGAAGGCAGAAACTGGGAAACACAGAGCTGCTGAATGCTGCTGATCCACCACCTCACAGCACTGGGGTAAGACATCTGTGACCTGTAGAGAGGCAAAAGTGGAAAGACAGGGTTAAGGCAATGGGTTTCACCCTGTGTCCTCTAACACATAGGTTTTGTTTGTGCAGACAGAAATGATAGATGCCATCATGGTGACAAGTAGGTGGTAGCTTCAACGGCTCTGAAATTGAATATAAAGTCAGGCAGAGACAGTTTGTACTTTCTTGAAGTCCTGTCTGATGAGTCAAAACATAAAATAACTCATAAATGCAAAAGCTCTTCCAGGCAGGGCCATCCCACTTCTGTTAGGTGCTTTGGTGAAATTCTGAGAAAAAAGGAGACAATGATTTGTGCTTTGAAGCTGAGAAGAACAGCAGCATGGCAGAGGGGCAGGTATCAGTGTGGAGGAGCATCCCTGCTCCAGAAACAAAGCCCAGCTTCTCATCCCTGCTTGAGAGCCTCTTTCAAGCTCTTTCCTTCTTCTTGTACTCATAGTATGACACCAGCAAAATAACTACCTGAAAGTTACAACAGGATTTAGTCTCATGGAACACTCTTCCCATGATTCAGAGGACTGGCCTGGTAGCCTTGGGGTTGGCAGCACTGCTCCCCTAACCACAGTACTGCCTATAATGGAAGCCAGACTGATAAATTTAGTGTTTAATTGAAAATTAAACTGTTATTCCCACGTAACTACTTCACAACAGAGTTAGACCATCCTTTCACATCCAAGCAATGCAGGGATTTAACACAGCCCAGTCCAACGGGGCTGGCATCAAACCAAAGGTGAGCACCACTCAGGAAGTTTTTCAATAAATTTAGAAAATTAATGTTTATTCAGACTCAACCCTAAACACCATCTGCCTCCTGCCTCTATCAATACAGTTAGTGGCAGATGCCAAGGTTAGACTAAGGACAGAGTGGCTGTAATACCTCCCTTACCCAGCCTCTGTTATATTTGCAGCTCTGGGGCTTTCCCTGAGCTTGACAGATACACCCTTAGCAGACCACTCCTCCAAGTGTCTGTGTAATGAAGGGAGACAGAGGCCAGGCCTCATGGTGGGATGATGTAGAACCGTGTGCTTTCTCTGCATGACTTGTCTAGCCTTAATACGAAAGAAAATCAAGTTCCCTCCTTCCACTACACAAGGTAAATAAGATACAGAGGTCTCCATTTGTCACGTGTATAAAGGCAGGTGGGATGAATCCATCCTCACCTAGTCGTGGACTCAAGGACACCTCCACCTGGTAGCCACTCTGGTTTGATTTTTAGTATTGCATATTTTTCGGTGAGAAAGTGTGCAAAATGTTACCTGTTAAAAGGCTCACAGGGTACCATGAATGATAAGAAAATAATATATCATAA
>JAOEGS010003362.1:72459-99321 GCA_025447755.1 Corythornis vintsioides
ATAGGAAATATAATAAGTAATTGTTCTTAGAAAATGTGATCTGGTGCTTGCCTGTGAATGTAAGATTCAGACAAGGCATTGGATAACAGAGACAGCAAAAAGTCCACATTCATGCTTCAAGATGTTTTCACCATACCATATTTACCTGTTGAGTCACAGTGACCAAACCTGAAACTTGTTATACTTTGCATTATTTTTTTCAATGGTCAATTATTTCTTTTTGGTATCTGTGAAAGCAGTTTTGGGGTATTTTAAGACCCCTTTCTCTACCAAAGAAACAAGCAGAGGCATTCTTCCAAATCAAGTGGCACATCTCAAAGTTCTGCTGAGGGAAGGCTTTATCTGTCTCCCAGCCAGCTGTCCTGAGCCATGTTTCCTAATCCAATGCCAGGGATACAAAGACAGAATGAAAAGACCCAAGAAACCAGTCATTATGAGGGAAGGACAGACTGTCACACTCTCTACCTGCTCACTTCTCTTCCTTGTCAGAGCTCACCCTGTACTGTCCACACAGGACTGTAACACATTTGGCTCATGGGCAACACAAGCAAAAGCCTCTCTCCTGCTATAGAGATCAGCACAGACATGATGAAACCTTGGCCAAAGTCTGATAGCTTCAGTTCCCAAGTGACTAATGCTGTTTAAAAGCAGGAACCAAGACAGGAACCCCCAACAGCAGGGCAGGGCTTTCTTTACTCTCTGGTACATTGAATGGTTTTGACCCCGATTGTAAGCTCTGGTTTGAATTTAGAGATAAGTATAATCATATCAGGTTTGTGCCAAGGATCAGAAGCAACTTGTTGCAGCAAGGACAAAGTATTTCACTGGGCTGGATGGGCCAGATGAGGCTGAAGGATCTGGGCAGTGTGATCAGACAGATGCTCACTTCAACTCCACATTTGGAAGGGCCCCGGGGCAGGGCACAATATCAAGTCTAATGCAGCCACATTACCAGTGGCAGGAATAGAGCTAATTCCAGGTACTTGAGAGTTTACAGCCACAACAGTGGACTTAATTATCACTTTACTGGGCTTTCAGTGAGAGTAAGACTAATCTAAATTTAACTCCCTTTACAGGGTCATCAGTCTCTTTACAAGCTTCCTCAACAGAGAAGTGTCAAATTAGGGCTATATGAATAGATAAAGGAGAAAAAATAAAGCCATTGATAGCCAGAGATTTCCCAGCTGATATCTTTATACTCTGCTATAAAAGCCTATCACCCTGCATTTAAAGAAAGTGAAAATTGTTTACATCTCTTTCAAATGCTAATAATTAGGAAGCAACTTGAACTAAATATAATTTGAATCAAATAACGTGCACTAAGACACTCAGTATCTTCTGCTTTTTACACTTCCAGATAATCTGAGTCATTTATTTGGGACCAGATGTTGGAGCCCCTCCAGCTGCTGCAAGACTGTGCCTCTGAGCATTGCCAGTGCCATCAGTGTTGCAGATGGACACTTGGTTTTGAAAAATGCAATGGTTTGCTTGGACACAGATCTTTTCCTGGGATCCCAAAGCCAGGGCAGCCCATGGCTCCTAGGACCTCACCTCTGGGTGCAGCAAAGCCACCTGGCCTTGTCAGCAGACCTTTGTGCGCCATAAAGGGATGGACTTTGGCTAAATCCTACCCTTGGACTTTTATGCACCTGCACCTGCTGACCTGACTAAGAGGATTTTTGAGGTCATGATGTCTGTGGAACAAGCCAGGGATGGTGCTCTTCTAGAGGCTTCCCTCAGTCTTTTGGGATTAGTTCTGAACAGCTCTGTGAGGACAACTAGCCCCTGGCTTGGAAAAGCCCATGTCTTGTCCACTGACCTGCTGACATCCCTTACTACCCTGCCCAGGCAGCAGGAGTCAGGGCCAGTTTTCATGGCTGTAACCCCCATCAGGCAGCAGAAGGAAGCAATCTTCCTGCACCTTGCCTGGGACCCCTCCACAGTCATCCTTGTGTTTTGCTCATGCAGGTTTCTCTTTTCTCGTAATGGCTTTATTGGGCAGGACCCACACTATGTCACGCTGCTAATCCAAGACAGATGTCTACCTGTGTAGTCCATGGAGAGAATTAGGTACCTCGAGGGGTTTATTAAATCTGGTCTCTGAAGAACTGTCCTCAGGAGATGCCTGCCTATCTGCCTTGTTTGCTTAGAGAGCTCAAGTGACCACCTTACAGCTAACACCTACGTTTTGCAGGACAGAAGTTGGCTAACTAGTGAGATGGACCTTCTACATCCATGAAGAACACTTCTGGTGTCAGGCATTAACTGCATAGGTCCTAGAAAAAGCTGTTTATTTAACCCCCTTTACACAAAGTCTCATATAAGAATACAAACAAACCTAGCACACCCAAACTAAACTATGTGTTTCTTCCCACCACTCCTTCACCCCAGACCATTGTTACCTGTTGTACTCTCCCCAAAATTTCTTCCCCTTTGCAGAATTATGGGTCCACTTCTGAACTGTTCTGGCTGCTTAATTACAGGGTCAGCACAGAAAAGAGATGTTGGTGCTGCCCTGGATCTTTGCAGGGGGTCAAACCTAGACCACCCTGAGGCTCTGAAAGAGATGAGGTTGAAGGGGGGTCCCTGTTTTCTTCCTCCCAGTTACATGGGAGCTGGAAAGATAAGCACAGACCTGGCTGGAAGAATGGCCTTTGGGTGAACCCTATGCTCCACATCTATTTACATTGCTGAGAAGTGCTTCTTATCTTTTGGACTTTCAAACTGCAGCGTTTAAAGTAATACTGGAGTGAAATTATAGCTGCACTATATTTAGGCTTTGCTGTAGTTTATGCCAGATTAAGAACTACAAAACATTTTTTTTTACATCATGTAAATAGTCTAAAACATAAATAGTGAGCTAAAATTCCCAGTTTGTTCCATTGATTTCAGCCAAGTGTAGCACAATTCTGATTATACATTAGTTTTAGGAGACAAGCTTGAATTGACTAGGAAAATACAAGTAGTCAGAGAATATGGCCTGCTAATACCCCTGGTTAGGAGAAGCCACTTGGCTTCAATCAGAATTCAGATTGTTGGGGTTGTCATTTTGTGTTGTTGCTTTGGTTTGCTGTTGTTTGGGTTGGGGTGGTTTTTTTGGTGTTCTTTGTTGTGGGTTTTTTTTGGTTGGTTTGTTGGGTTTGTTTTTTTTGGAAAAGACCCCACACAATTTTAGTCATGCAAGATCCACCACCCAAGGTGAAGTGCCTGACTGGCAATCTAGTTTTGAAGGAGTTTGTTTAGTCCAGGGTTGCAGGCAAATATTTTAGGTAAAACAATGTGGATAAAGCCTTGCTGAGCCAGCTGACCTTGGGGAAGGCAGACAGTGTGGTTATCTGAACTTCACTTATCTGAAGTTTTCTTCTGTTTGAGGTGAGATTATGTTGTCCACCTCACACCGAGAGAGGGGATTCTGTGTGCCCCAACTAACCTAAGGCACATGACCCTGTGTCCACAGTTAGGTCTTGGGAAGACAAGTGGGCCTCCTTTAGAGACCAAAGTGATTTAGAAGTTAAAATCCTGTATTATTCGGTCTGCATGGCTCACATGTAAATCATGAAGGGGAGAAACACAAAGAAGGAAAGGTGGAATAATTTTGGGGAGACACTGAGCTAAAATACAGTGGTGGGGCAGTGTGACACCACCCCAGGGAGTTACAAGGAAAGAGTTTTCCTAAAGCATCTGGTGACTGCTATGAAACACCAGAACAGGTATTTTGATCACTTCAATTATGAAATTTAATCAGTTACCTCTTAAAATCCTGCTGGTTTATCTCTCTGTCACAGGAATTTGAGGCATCCCATACCTATTTCCACCCCAAATTTCTGTATCTATGCCCAGCAGAACAGCTTCCCTTTGGTGAGCCTGAACTTGGGACAAACACTGGCTCCATCTAGACTAGCATACAAACATGACCACAGAGAGTAAGCAGCACTGTGAGCCCTAGTCCATACAGCTAAATCCCTGCCCTCAAAACGACTCTGTCACATTCATGCTGTGCACTGGAAACTGTCCCTGGGCTGTGCTATTCCCAGAGCCTTGCCTGGACACTCTTTGTGTGGACAGTGGTTGGCAGTCACACAGCATGGGCAGAAAAGATATTGTGAGAACTGGAGGCTTGCCCACATGATGACGTTCACGTCGAGCAAGCAAGGGGTGACTTAAGTTCCAAGCAGTCATGTCGCAGCAGGGAAGGAGGTGCAAAGCCTTCTGCATGCTGAGCATCTCCAGTTACTATATCAGGATCTCTTAACACAGCCTTGGTGGGCTACAGGCTCCCCATGCAGACTGTTCATCTCCTCCCCATGCACGGCTCAGTCCCAGTCCTCATCTGGAAACCAGAAGTGGAAAAAAGTCAATCATCCCTGTTTAATCAATTCAGGAAAAACCAAGAAATATGTCACTGATTACTTAAGCTGGAGTTCCCAGTGTTTCCCAAGCAGCATTGTACCTCCACTGGTAGGTCTGATGGTCTGTCGTGATGTGACGCTGACATAAAGACTTCAATAAAAAAATGGACAAACCAAACCAAAACACTGAAGAATTATTCCTAATCCCTTTTTGTTTCACAAAAGCCTATTAGAATTGAATAAAACCTTTTCAAGCAGCAGTGTAAGAAAGAGTATGGTATTTTTACAATTAATGTTTAGCTTATGAAATCACCCCATGAATGAAATATATGCCTGAGTTCTGAAAGTCAGAAGGGAGAAGCGATAACACTACCAAGGGGAGAGCAGATTTATATAGTGTCTGCTGGTTGCCTTTCTGAACAGCAGAAGGAGATTAATGATATTGTCACAACAACATTAATGATGCTGTAAAATCATAAGGACAAAGAGAGCCAGGATTTGATAAAAGTGAGATTTACAGCTGCATCAGTCAATTTAATTATCTTTTACTAGGCTTAAACTAAGCAGTAAGACTAATCTCCATTTAACATGTTTTACAGGGTCTGCAGGCACTTTACAATCCTTCTCCATTCAGAAGTGTCAAATTATGGCAATATTGATAAAAGAGTGGTGTAAATGGTTGTCTAGTCAATCCCTGAACCGGTTAATATCTTTCTTTACTGCATTGTAAAAGCCTATTACTCTCAAGTTTTGGAGTTAAATTTGTGGACAGTAATCAGAGTTGATTATGTTTAGAAAACAAGTTAGGAGAAGATAAAGATCCATGTCCACCTGCCTGTGTGGCTATAAAAGACAGTGCTGGCTGCCTCTGAGCTGGTTTTGCTGCCTGCCTGCCTGACCTGCCAGCTCCCACATGGGGCTTCTTCCCCCACTGCCTCTGCCCTAGGAATGGGCTTTAGCACTGCTTGAGTTGAAGCAGACCCTAGCAACATTAGGGCTTGACAAACATCATAGCACAAAATGCTCTGCAGCCCAGGATGGCAGAGCCCCATGGTTCCCATGGGGAGCAGATCCCTGACTGCTTTTCAACCAATCTCTAGGGTGGGGTGGGATCAGGGGCTGGTGGGGGCTCCACTGGCAGTCCTGCTTATGTGAGGGTGGTAACTGCATTGCCAAACCCTGTGCAGAGTTTCACATGCAAACAAGCATGGGGATTAAGTAACTAGAAGCCAAATTATTACCTAAGTTAATATTTTATGATCAGTGTCATCTGGAGTTGAGCTGTGAGCAACATTAAATGTTCCAAAAAGGGTTTTTTTCTTATTTTGAATTTTTGAGCCCCTTCTTTGCCCACCAGCAGCTGCTTCTCCACATTCTATTTCTTGATGTTGCAGCACTGGACCTGTAGTATAACAAAGTATTTGTTTTTACTACTTCCTGCAAAACCATGATAGATCACATGTGCTATTTTTGAAAGCCAAGTCTCTTGGGTACTTCAGGTCCCTAGTCTTGGTTTTTGGCTCTCCATCACTTTGTGTAGTTACTTATGCTTCAACAAAGACTATGTGAAGTCCAAACATATCCACTTGATGGGCTGTTTCACATCCACCAAGCCCTACCTTTCCACAGAAGTATCTTTCTTTGAGCTCTAGAGAAACGAGCTTCTGGTATCAAGGACAGAAGAAAAATGCTTAAATTTGCACTTATAAAAATCTTTTATTTTCAAGGAGACTGAAGAAAATGTAACTCACAAACCAGGTGGCAGATCTCAGCAGACTGCATGCTTCAGGCCTGGGGAGTCCCTGGTTTGGCAGTTTGAGAAAATTAAAATTCCTGATGATTTCAGATTGTCTTTCTCTACTCTCCAAGCAGAGGAACACCAGACTCTGGTTTTAAAAAAATTATCTGGTACAGATAATTTGGTGATGGAAATTTAGATCCCACTGCATCTCTATTTCATACTGTTGCCTGTGTTTAAGTGCTGTGGGTCAGCCTATTCTTTGAGCCATCATTTCTTGCTAGTCAAGTGACTGCAAAAGCAATTTCTGAGATACTTTGGTCTTGCTAAACTGTGTTATTGGGCATTTTTAGTGGGGAGTCAGGCTTCCTGGGAAACAAACTTCAGGGTTCAGTCATGCCCTGTGTCATTGAAAGAGAAATGTTCTCTTCATGAATTGCTTAAAAAAAGTCAACAAACACAGAATTACTGACCCCAGTGTTTCTATGGTATCTTATTTTTAGCTGTCTCAGAGTTTTTTTCTACTAATAATGAAATAATCCTCTGACAAGAAACTAAAAATATTTCTCTTCCCAGGAAGGCAAAAGAGGCATAAATTTTTTGAACAGTTACCCAGAAAGTGTGCAGTAAAAAATAGTAACAAAAGTCAACTTCTTCAACTTTTAGCTATGTTTGAAACACTCTGCAAGCCCACCCTTGCCTTATCACCTCCTTGCTTTATATCTAATACCCTGAATCATGGCAAGTATAATATTGTCCTGACAGTGTTGAGTGTCCCTCTCACCTTGCAGCCTTTAGGTCCTGAGGCCACAGTACCCAGCCTGGGAATCAGTGCTGCTGGTGAATGATGTGCTGATGGACATGTCCAGTAGAGATGCCTCTTTCTGTAACACAAGTACCACCTCAAGTCTCAGCTCAAACCAACCACAGGACCTTCCTGGAGGTTGGATTGTTAGAAAGACATGTTAAAATCAGGTGCATTATGTGTGACAGGCTTGACTGGTGTCTGTCATGCAGCCCATGTTCCCAGCTCATGACTCCCTCCATTGGGCTCAGGGAGTTAGACACCACTAATCAGCAGCTCCTAGCCAGAGGACAACAGAGATGGAGTTCTGCAATGGCTGTAGGGAGGTCTTGTGCACCAGAGATTAAAATAATTGGGAAGCTGGCAATGCATGGTGATTCTCATCAACCTAACCCCACCAAGATCAATGATCCCTACAATGCTTCTCATTCCAGGGACTCTAAGAAGGGTTTTCAGTCAAAGTGCTGTCTCACCTTAAATCAACAACAATCTCAAACTTTACTGCCCATTTCAAGGAATCTTCACTAAGCCTAGGGGAAGGGGATGTAAAAATTGGTAGGAGTGTTGTCCAAACAAGGTTTTCAGGATTCAAGCCCTGTCAATAAGTCCTGCAATGTGAATGTCTGTGCAAGAAAGGGGGAAAAACGTTCGTTTGGGATTTTTATCCATCCCATCTTATCAGGGTGGTAAATCTGGTCTTTGATCTTTTGTCAACACTGCACAAAGTTGGAGGCAGCTGCCACCACCCTGCTTAGTGATGCAGTCATTAGGGTCTCATAAAACATTTATGAAACCTGTCATAAACTGGCCTGATAAGGAGCAGGACATTGCGTTTCAGGAGTCAGCATCTTCTTGGGGAAGACCTTCTCCCTAACTCTGAGCCACCTTTGTTTAAAGAGCAAACACAAGCCAGCACAATTACACCCTGCCATAAATGCTGGGAGCAAGGGATTTTCACCAGCCCTACTGCCTGCTGAATTTGTGTGGCAAGTGCTGGCCTTCAACGTTCACCTTTCCCACTCTTCAGTCCTAGGGTAGGAGGGAAAGCAGGGAAGGAAGAGAGGAAATGAATAAAATTATAACTGAGGAAGGGAGAAATTGAATAAAATGTTGACAGAGGAATGAAAGAGACAGTAATCTACAAACAGGCACTGGGATTATTACCAGAATAAAGACAAAATGGGAGTTAAAGCTGAAATATTTTTGGTCTTTTCTAGTCTTGATGAATTTTGGCTGAGCATGGGGTGGGAAATAACAAAACCCATCTTCTGTTCCTATGATTCTGGACATGTCAGAGTCTCTGTCTTTCTTACTATTTATTTATTTATTTATATGTTAATTCTAAGGAAGTCAAATTGACTTGCTTTGTGTGTTCTCTGTGGATATATTTTAATTCACAACTTTTTCCATAAGACTAAATCCCTAAAAGAAAATTAAATGTCTCCAGTGTCCACCCAAGACACCAAAGCCTCAAGAATACAATCAAGCTCCTGAGTTGAGAAGTGATTTCTGCTTAATTCAGCATCCCAGAGCACCTTGCAGAAACACAGTGTCCACATTAACATCTTCCTCAGCTTGAAATTAAATAACTGTACCATGCAGGGGACCATGTCAATCACTCACTGGTATAGTTCTTGTTCTTTGGAATAATTTTGGCCTGGAAGATACAGTTAGAAAAGGAAACTGCTGCTAGGATCTGTTCTGTATGTGTTTCAGTTTTGTTATTTACACAGAATATTCAAAACCCTTATTTTCTGAATGCACAGGAAGGTCAATGACAAAATACAACTGACATTTGCAACTCAAAGCCTTTCTTTCATTTCTCACTGAGACCAAAACCTTATCCTTTTGTTGCTATTAGGCCATATTTTCATGTGTAATCCAGATATTTTTTGGGTTGGTGTTTGTTTTGGGGTTTTTTTTTTTTCAGCAACAACACAAAGCAACACATGACATATTACTTTAGAAATCAGTAGTACAAAATAATATCTGGTAAATCACCTGGCTTATGTTTTTCCTTTATTTGTGTTTTCTGTAATGCTGTATTCACACAGATGGGGTACAGACCACAACTGACACCTGACTTCATAAAGAAGCTTGTTTTTTATAAGTAACTTAAACAAGGCAAACCTACCATTACCATACCCTACCATAATAAGATATATTTACAGCCTCAAATTTATTTTTATCATGCCATCTCCATGAGATAAGCAGCTTTGATGTTCTAATTGGTATTACTGTATTATTTACCAATCAAACTATCTAGAAATTCAGTGGTGCAGTCACATCTTGTCTACCTGTTAATTCAGTCATTCCAGGTCACTGAAGTCGCTAATAGTAACAAATTTTCAGTACTATAAAAAACTTGGTGTCAGTACCATTCCAAACAAGAGAGATAGATACAAAGACAGTAATAATGCACTAATTCATCCCTTGTGTATAACCACAAAACAACGGTAATAAAATGCTAGTATATACCTTGATTACATGACAAATAAGAGTTAATGTTCAGAAATCTGTATTAAAATAAAAGATGCTTCTAATCCTATTATTTCTTTGCATAAAATGTCTTGGATGAAAATTCCAGGGGTGCCAGAGGGTTGTTTGCATTTTCCCATCAGTGAAGGTGACTGAGTGAAGCCACTTATTGCATTGGCTAGTCTGTGCCTCAGGCCATTTAGGTGACCCAGTTCTCTTCCTGGCTCTGGTGCAAGCAAACTCAGGACAGAAGAATCTCTATTAGCTGCACTCAGATGCAATTAGTAAGTTGATTTATTAACCACTGTATAGCACGTTTTAATTGTGTGAACTTGCTCTGTCCCTGTATCAGGTTATTTTATTCTACAGAAAAATAAAGGTTTCCATATTATCTGACACCTTTCAAAGGGGTACAGACTATCACTTACTCTGTCATATGACAATTTACAGAAAATGTGATGACCATGGAATTTTGTGCATGCTGGTGCAAAGTCAGTGTCCAGTATTCTGCGTGGGTGGCCTTCTAGTGAGCTTCAGTGCTTTCATGCTTTCATGACTCTGTAGGTCATGAAATTGCAGTTCCAGGGCTTGCTTTTAGATTTGAAAGAAAGGTTTGAATCAACTAAAGTAATGAGGACAGGAAACCTCCCACTCCAACCAGCTTGACTCCAAACAGCTACTTCCACGGGGAGCTATAGGATATGGGACCACAGCACTGTGTTAAGTTATCTGCATGAAGAATTCTGTGCAACTTAGCAGCAAGACATGCAAGGAGTGCTGCCTTCAGAGCAAGAGGTCTGGAAAACCTAATTTAAATTGGTACAAATTCTAGACTACGTATGCCCACAGCACGTCTTCTGACCACAAAGGATGGTGCTGAGGCAGTGGTGCAGCCACAGAGGTGCAGAGGTGCCTGTCAGAGCTCTGCACCCTGCACCAGGAACGAGAGGCATCCTGCATGAGATTGCACAGCCATGGCATGAGTGCTTCGTGCACCATGACCAGGCAGTTTAATGAAAATGAAAGTACTATGTGACTAAGCATTTATATGGGTCCTATAAATCACAGGACTGGAGACTCTGATATCTGTTCATCATTTCTCTGTTCTTTTCATCTCTTGTACCCCCTCTCTGTTCAAATGAAATTACTGTGAAAGTTAACCCTTATGCTTTCCTCTGTTTCTGTCACTCTGTTCCAGGCTTTTCCACTTCTGTACTTCTCAGTCTTGTTTTTCTGATTCTGTTTGCAATCCTGTATTATCCTGGTAGGTTTTTGTCCCTCATATCATTTCTCCTACTTTCTGCCTTTACACACTTCGTGGTCTTTCTTGCTTCTGTCCTGCCTTTCTACACTATGGGCTTCATTTAAGCCTCAGTGAAATGTTGCCATTGATGGAAGAAGCAGGTAATGTCTGGCAGCCCTGAAGAGCAGTCTAGATTGCTCATCACCTTCTTGGCCTTAGCCACCGTGGTGGTCACATTAACTAAGCTGGGTGCATACAGAAGAAATTTGAGTGCATGCACATTGTGTACTGGGGTATATACCCACAGAGCTCCCTTCCTGGGAGAAAAACATGCACAGCACCCGGCACCCTCAGTGGTTCAGCTCAGCACAGATCACCTGCTGCATTGCTAAACACTGAGAGGGAGTCTGTGACAAACCCTAAGGAAAGCTAAGGGCAAATGGTTAATGTACCTAGAATCAGAGTGGTATGTTGTCCCACAAAATGTTAGCCCAGTTGAGTTGGGCTTTACAAAGCTTCCAGGGATGGTTTATTTAAAAGCAGAATTAGAAGACATTTGCCAAGAACATGGAACTCTCTGTTTAGACCAACTCAATGGCTTCATGGTGGCCATTCTGTTCTGCTTTGCACAAGATGAAGATTAGGAATCATAGAACGACAGGGGCTGGAAGAGACCTTGAAAGATCATCTAGTCCAACCCCCTGCCAGAGCAGGATCACCTAGACCTAGGAGATCAGGTGTGACTAGGAAAACAAACACCCCTCTCCTCAAGTCAGAACTGGGGAAGTGTCCCCACAGAGATTTTACCTCTCTTACCCTTGGAGTTGCATTGCACATTTTACCTCTGAGAAGAGTGTTGCTGGCCTTCAGGAAGACCCCAAAAAGACAATTCACAGAGAAATGCATGACCATTGTCTGTCCTTGGTGCAAGCTAACATCCTCTCTCCGTTCATCTAGGAGATCCATCTCCAAGATGTCTCCAGTGACAGCTGGAGGAAGGTTTGTGTCCCCACCAGACACATGCTGCCCTTTCTTAGGCACCAGAGAAGCCACAAAACAGAGACCTGCTGGAAGTGAACTTTGTTCTTGCACTCATTAAACAATTCTTGGATTCCCTAAATTGTTCTTTCCTGGGCATATGGTGCCTTTATATCTTACTGACTGCAGTAAAATAAGCCTTTACTGAACATGTGTATTTTATACCTTTAGGATGACTGCCTGTGATGTAGTTGGTAAAATGGAGCAGAACTACAAGTGAATTATGTTCATTATCCCTAATGAGTAAAATTTGCTTACTGCAAACTCATGAGTAATGCTGAAGAACATTACAGATAAATGCAACCAAAGTGACTCAGCCCCTGAAATTGTAAAGGTTTTTGGTAATATGCAGTCAGCTGGCTGTAACTTATGAAAAGGCTTTTGTCAACAGTGTGCAGCCTTCTTTGTACCAGTCAGTTCCAAGTGACTTCATCCTGCACCAAACTGTCATTTCTGCAGATCTTTGGGATTTTAACTGGTGAAGCAGCAGGAGAGGTTCAAAATTGTACTGCTGTTTCACACATGCATAAAAATCAATAGAGGTCTTTCTGGTTTTGTGAAAATGTCACACTTTGCCATGTTTCAAAGAAAGAAGGATTACAGCAGATAACTTCCTGATTGCAGCACACATTTTTCTGACTCCTTGAACGAGACAAACCCCTTTGATCAGCTCTGGCCTCACTGAAGTGTGAACCTCCATAGCCAGGATTAGGTGTTATGCTCTCTGGAAGCTCCTACAAGGGATGATTAACTTGAACAAAAAGTAAACCTGCTTGGTCTAGCTGACAGGAGTTGGTATCAGGATTGCTGTCTCTTACTATATGATCATGCTTTCCCATAACTCTATATTTTAGGTGGGCAGCATATAAAGCAGTGGGCAATAAAATCTGAATGTATGGAGATATGACAAATCCAACTGCAACTTTACTGGGGTGATGGTGGGAAATAACATCCTTCTGTTTCCTAATGCCTCCTTGAGAAATGTAAAAGAATAGAACTCTCAACATGAACAGCTTTGTCACTAGTCAGAGTAGAGGAAACATGCTCTTCAGGAGGGCAGACATTATATAGGAGATAGCTAACTCTGCTCCCTCCTTTTGACCCCATGGAGATGCCTTCTTTGTACCAAGGTTGGTGCAGAAAATTATTTTCATGAGTTTTCGGTGATGAGAAGAAGAAAGAGGAACTTCTCTGACTCCATGGTCATGTACTTACCATAGAATCACAGAATGGTTTGGACTGGAAAGGACCTTTAAAAATCATCTAGTCACATGCCCCTTGCCCAGCAAGGCTACTAGGTCTGAACTCCTAACTTGGCTTCTTTACAGACTTTTTACTGTCTTGTTTCCATGGGACTGGAAGCATATGTCTACCCTGAGAATCACCAACCACAGAGAATATGAAGAGGCCAGAAAGATACTTTCTAACTAAAAAGATTGACAAAATGGTTTTGATTCCTTGTTTTATATTATTTACAATTTAGGAGGGAGGAAATAGGAGAGTACTTAAATTCCTGAACGAATTAAAATTTGAATTAACTTCTTGTTGAAGTTAACCAAGGGCTTCAGAGAAAGCTTCAACAGTCCTGAAAAAAAAAAAAAAAAAAAAAAGGGGACTTAAACAAAGTTCTCTATGAGAAGGTTTTCCTGTGTGTGTGAATCTTGTAAGTTTTGAGCCTGAGATTTCATGAGTTCAGAGCAGTCCACTAAAGACAGGGGCACTCCTTGCACCATCCTGTTTCACCTGAGTGCTCTTCAGTCCGGAATTCATGTTCCTGCAACCACAACATCTACGTGACCTCATTATCATCCAAAGAAAATTCACCCAGCTGCTTCCTCCTCACCTCTGTGTCCCTCCAGCTGCCTACTACCCCTTGGTTGATGGAAGCAGGAATTGCTCCATGTTCCCAAGAGGTACAAACGGGCAGTCCTGCAACGCTCTGTGTCACTGAGCTCTGAACCACGGCCAGCTGGCAGGCTGTCAGCACGCAAACCAAACACCAGCCAAGGCTGTGCTGGCTGCAATAAACCCTTCAGGGCTGCAAAACAGGTCAGAGATCTCAAAGAATACAGCTCTGCTTCAATAATGATTAACAGGATGGTGGCAAAAGTCCCTGAGGCTTTGGCCAGCTCTGTGTGTGTGCATGGACACATGTGCATAAGCCAATGGGGAATTTTATCTGTCCCAAGCCCAAAAATCCCTTTGCAGGGGCAAAACCTCTCTCCTAGTGAGCTATTCACTCAACTCATATTATGGCCCTTTATTCCCAGTTTTCTCTGCACTGGCAGAGAATTCCCTACTGTTACATTTAAAACCAAAAACAAGCATGAGGCATCAGGTTAGCGTTTATTCAACTCCTGTAATGAACAAATATGCAAGACCAGATTCCAATCTCCAGTTCACAGACATAAATCTGAAATTGAAGACAAATGGAATTTTCTTAACTTTAAGATCCCTGGCTGAGGGTAGAATCTGAATATCTGACCTGAACTGAGACAATAGTGCTGTGTTATATGCCACGGCATAGCCTAAACCCAAGTGGTGATTTCCAAAGCAAAAGAATTTTACAGTTACTGTGAATCCCATGCATTTTTTTTTTCCTTGTTCTTCTTTCCACTTTTTATGTTTTAGAATCATAAAGTCTAGGATTTTTTTCCATGTTGTGCAAAGCACACTATCATATCATTTTGGAATTATTTCTTTTTTTCAATCCAGTTGGTTTTTTTTTCAATAAGCTGGTTACTCCTGGTATATAAATGTGTGTGTGTCTCTGTGTATATAAACTCATATAATGGGTGGTATGGAAATGTGGAAATGTTAACTGGACAACCATTGTTAGAAAGAGTAACACTTATAATGAGATCTGAATCATTAGAAGTATATATTGTCACTGTCCTTATCCTCCATTAAAGTATGTTCCAGAGGTGAAACACTGAAGCATGAGGCTCTGTTCTGCACTGCTGAGCACCTCAAGCAGCCAGCAACAGGGCAGCGAGCCCTGCAGTGGAGCAGAACCTCTGCCAGGAATTCCCAATCAGGTCCCTTGTAATCAACGGCTGTTTCCTTCCTTTGTCAGGACCTTGACTGGCAATTTGATTTGTGCATAAGTTTCCTCTATCCCAAGCCAGTGTCAACAGAAAAACAAATGGATAAAATGTAAATGGAAACCACAAAACTCCTGAGTAAAAGGAGATAACATTCCTTGACCTTCCCACTCATAAAGCTGTTATTACTTCCTCCTCTACAATGAAGATCAGTTGTTAAACAGTATTTACATTAGTTTATAATGCTATATCCTCAAAGCCTTTATTCATCTAAGTGAGGCTCTGCCAAAGCCCAGGTGTGGATTTCAGAGGTAGTGAGAGTTGGGCTTCCCATTACATGGCCAGCTCTGGCTCATGCTCTTGCTCATGTGCTCATGAAAGACACTGGAAGACTGAAATACGAAATATTTCTGAAATGAAATAAATGCTCTGCTCTTAGAAGGTGGGCACTCAGCTGGGTGACTTCAGTCTTCTGAAAGACCACTTCATTTAGCTGAGGCAAAGCAAGTAGGGGGGAAACAGAAAAGCAGATTAACCCAATTTCAGCATTAGAATATTTTTGTGCATATTGTTTAAGTCTTTTTTTGTATGCATATGAGAGAGGAAGACAACAGCTGAAGGAACAATAGCTGGAATTGGGACTCTGTCTTTCCAAGTGCTTACATGAGTTGACAAAAAACAACGTTTCTGAAAGCAATGGGCTAATGTTGGTGTAGCACTGAAGGGAAAAGCAAGCCTTCCAGATGAATGTAATGCAGCCCTTCCATCTGTTCTGTACTCATCTGCAGCAGAAATACCTTTTCTTTTTTTTCTTTTTTTTTTTTTTTCTGGAGAAGTCAATTGAACAGTGTAACAGTTTCCCCTTTTGAAAAAACATTCTATTAGGGAGCTGATTTTTTTTTTTTTTTTTAGACTCCAGTCACTGGTTTATCTCTGAGAAGATAAACAGTTTAATTTGCTTTACAATATTACTTAGATTAATTAGCTGTGTTTGCACTGCACACTAAGTATGCAGAGCACTATAAATATTCATACCTTTTGTAGAAGTCATTGCATATAGTTTGGAGCATCTTTAGAGCATTTGTTATGAAAGGTTAAAATGTTCTGGAGTCCATTCTTTCCTTTGCTGAGACTCAAACAGATGTTTCAAACATTCTTCACTAACCTCTTAATATTACCCAAGAATTATATGGGAAAAAAATGTCATGCTGCCTCAGGTATACTCTGTCCCATGTTTAACTGCCCCACATCTCTCCCTTAGCCTTCCAGAAAGGTGCCCAAGGAGAAGCTGAAGACACAATTGAATGGTTCCTTTCAATTGCTTTCTGTTATCTACTTTGCAATTGAAATATTTATGGATTATAACACAAGGCTGTTATGCTCTCACATAAAAATGGCTTTGGGATCTTCCTGAAAGCAAGGTTCTAAATCTTGCAGTTACCTCATTAAAGGGAGCTATGGTTCTTCCTTCCATAGCAGTTGCTTGTGTTTTCCCTTGCTGCCTGTATTTTGCACTTTTCAATCTCTTATTTGCCTCTTAGCAACATATTTTTCAATGCAACGGAGCCTGCACTTTTGTCATTAAGCCTCAATATTCATCACATAAAGACACAACCACACAGTTTTTGGTTTGGCTGATCTTTATGTCATGGCAAGGAAAGCTGCCATGAAGGAAATAACAGCACACTGAGGTTTGTTGCCAAGGACCAGAAATAGTATCCCTGACCTGTCTGATTCCTACCAGACATCTATGATGGAGATCTTCTCCTCTGCCTTCCTTGAGTCAGTCCAACAGGGCTCTGTGGAAGGGCTTTCCTGACCAGATGAAGGTCCACTTCTGAGCCAGGGGCTCTGCCCTGAGAAAACAGATCTGCAACAAGGTAGAAAAAAATATCACACAAAGAAAGTCCTTTTCCTTTTCAAATGTTCAGATGATCTAGAACTGTGTTTTGGCCTCTTTTTCCTTCTTACATACAATGACTAGTACAGAGGGCAATACTGATTTCTCCTGGCAAGAGGGAGGTGTGGATTGAATGTGTTCATTCAGGATCTGGACTCCCATCTCTGCCATCCTCGAGGCATGTGCTAGCCACAGAGCTGGGCCACTAAGGTGCCACTAAAGTGCCACTGAGGGACAGCATCAGAAGAAGGTACTATGATGGCTCAGTCTGTGATTCATTGTATTGATGGTGTCTCCAGCACATGGGCTATGCACAGCCACCCTAAACAGCAAAGGCTTTTTCCAGCTCCAGAAGGTAAAAAAAGGCTATGATTTGGGTAGAAAAGAGTGTCAGCTTTTATGTTTCAAAGACAGCCATGAAGGAGAAAGTCACTTCTTCAAGGACCATGCTAAGAATCTAGGAAGGACCCCTTGATAGGATCCAAGCTGCCACAACCCTGAGACCAGACTCCATTTCACACATTTGAAGATTTTTCCTTGTATGAGACAGGCCCTTCTGGGAATTTCAGACAGTCACTGAAATATTGCACTCACCTATAAATGTCAGCACAGGCTCTTTGCACTTCGTTGCACACACTTGGAGATTGCAGAGTGGCTTTGCCTTTTGACTCAGGTTGATCTCCAGTACCTGGTTCAGGTGATCCCTAGACATGTGCTTGGCAACTCTAAGGATGTGTCTAACCCATCTTGTGCTTAAAACATCTCCATATAGGGATTCAGCAGGCATTCTTCACTACAGAAAATTTAATGCTCCTTATTGGTTATTTCAGACTGTGACAGGACACTGTGTCCCTGTAGGAATGAAAATTTGCTCACTTTCTGGTCCTGTAGAGATTCCTTCCTTCCACTCTGGTCTCCTCTATGGCCCATATTCTCCAAATCCACTCTCCTATGCACAGAGAGGTGATCCATGCACACTTCAGTGTTATGGGGTTCATACTCCTCCAAAGATTTTCCTTGGGCTTAATGAATGGCATACAATGACCTTAGCACTTACACAGCATTATAGACAAGTGACAGGAGATACTGCTTTATGGCTAGAAAGATATGGAGAAAGCTAACAAAGGTGATCAAAGGTACAGAGAGGGCTTCTGTGCATGGAGAAAACAGGTAGAGAGAACTCTTCAGCCCCACAGAAAAACAAATAGGAGGATATGCTAGCAGGTTATAAATTACAAATGACATAAAGAAGAAATAGGAACCACCTGTTAGCCTTTTTTACTGCAAAAGCTGAGGCAGCTCACAGAAGACCAGTGGGCTGCAATTTCAAGAAAAATAAAATCAGATTTTTTTTATATATGTAGTGTGAAATTTATACAGCTGGACAGTCTTTAAATCTGTGATGCTCCCTGTGAGAGGACACTATGAATATAAAGCAAGTGTGGACAGTTTCACATATGTTTTGGACATCCTCGGGGAGATGAAATCCACTGAGGTGTCTTAGATACAAAGGCCCCAGAAGTCCCCAGGCTGTAGATTATCCATTGATGGAGCAGAATTTTGGAAACATCTCAATATCCTTGCTTGATCCTTCAACTTTTCCTTGAGCCACTTCTGTTGGTTTCCTCCATTGGAAGTTAACATCAACACAACCTTAACAAGACTAAATGTTCTCCTCTTCTTCAGCCATCTGTCAGGATGGGTTTCTGGGCTGTCCAGGGCTGGCTTGGTATGACAACTCCTTTGTTCTCACCATCATTCTTGTGTCATTCTGGTTTAGTGTCCAGCAATGCTCTTTAAAATATTTTGAGAACTGCTTGGGAACTGGCTCAGGTAACTCCCATCATACTCCAGCTGCTGGGTTTACACACAGAAAACTGCAAATAATCACTCAGTTGAACATGGGACTGAGTTGCACTCTTCCAACTACTCCTCTACCAAGGGTCTGGCTGTGCTCCTTGCACCCAGGGATGCTGAGAATCGGGACAGGGAATGCAACACCCTCCCTCTCCCCTCCTAGGAACAGGAAGGGAGATTTTTTTTGACTACACTATTTCACCTTTGCCTCACCATTGCCTGTTTTCTCATCTATGTCATACTTCAAAACAGATGTGTGTGGTGGAAATGGCAGAGGTGGCACCCAGAGGCAGGCAGATTTTAGAGGCAAATGATCAGTGACAGCTATTGGGCAAGAAGAAACTCCTCTGGTTTTACCCAAGCACCCAAGTGCTGCTTGCCCTGCTTGCCCTGCTTGCCTGCCTTCCTTCCTTCCTTCCTTCCTTCCTTCCTTCCTTCCTTCCTTCCTTCCTTCCTTCCTTCCTTCCCTTTTCCCAAGAGATAATACTATTTGCAACACCAGAAAAATGTCAACAAACCCATTATTATTTTATTGTTGCAGCAACCTCTGAGCAAAAAACTCTAGATCATTATAGCTACTTGAGTTTGGCCTCTTGTGCTGGCTCTGCAGTCCCACTGTTAAATACACATGATCACATGTAATCACTGTGGTGCCAGAGCAGTCCTATCACAGATTTTACTGCAGCTGCCAAGCATGCTGGGGCAAATCAGTCCAATAAAAAAAAGGAGAGATGGTCTCCATAAAAAAGGCACTTGTGTGACAGCAGATAATGCAGAGAGTCTGTCTGGGGCCACAGAGGATTGCTATGCTATGGAAAACAAACCAGGGGAGTTGAGAGACATGAGAATAAGGATGTGAGGTCTGCTGTGTGCCAGGTGATGAAGAGGGATGAGGCTGGAGCACATATGACCATGGCAATGCAGTTTGGGGACACCTTGGCTGTAGCTGGTCCCATCAGTGTGATATGGTGCCTCAGCACAAATGCTGAACGGGTCATATGGAATGCAGTGGGCAGGGACATGCTGAGCTGGACAGAGCCCAGCTCTTGCATCTGTGGGGGTATAACAGCCCATTAGCCTTTGTTGGTGGCACAGGACACAGCCTAGGCCACAAAGCAGCTCTTATTCATTCATTTGTGCATGGTGTGGACTCCTCGGGAACAGAGAGACACAACTATGGAACTGGGTTTGCTTCATTTAGGTTTTGGCTATTGTTTGCAATACTAGCCACCCAGCAGCCTACATGTGCTGGCTGATGAAGCCATCAGCATCACTGCCTCTCTGCAGGGAAAGACTTGTTACTTTCCACTCCTTTTGACCAACATGCTACTCTTGACCCCACCCAAGTCAGGGATCTCCCCAGAAAAGGAGGCGAAGCAGTAGTTAAGGTTCATTTGGAGCTGCTTCAGGAGTCATGCTCAGCCTGAGCCTCCCAAAAACCTGCCTGCCTACACACCTGCCTTGTGAGTGAATGACTGCAGCTTCTGCTAAGACAAAAATGGCAGACTCCAGCTCTGCTTTCATCTGGGGGGTTCATACGAGCTTTCACTTGTGCAAATTCCTCAGCGTCTGACAAGCCAAGAGCTCAGCTACAGCTCTTTGCTCAGCAAAGTTGTTAAGAAGAGTCCTTGTCTCCATCTGGCTATCTACTTTCTACAGACACAATTTTCTTTGAAAGCTCTGTCCTGCTGCCAGGTCAGGCTGAACTCAGATATTTTACACTCAATGTGGCGGGGACACTGCCAGCTCAGCTGCTCTGCATGCTCAAACCAAACAAGACTAACAAGAGAAGTAGTTACTAACAATTCACTTCCCATCTTGGAGGACAAGTGAAGGGAAGCCTAACATGGGTCTGCTCTGATTAGATATCATTCAGTGGCATAATTGATAAGACAACGGGTAATGGCTTAAAACTAAAAGAGGGTAAATTCAGTCTAGGTATAAGGAAAAAAAATCTTTATGATGATGGTGTGAGTTACTGGAACAGATTGACCAGAGAAGTTGTCATGCTAGACATGATCAAGGTCAGGCCATATGGGGCTTTGACCAACCTGATCTAGCAGAAGGTATCCCTGCCCATGGCAGAGGGGTTGGCCTAGGTGGTCTTTAAAGGTCCCTTCCAGCAAAACCATGCAGCAATTCTCTAATTCCATTATTATGGGGATGTTGGAGTGAAAAAATGGTCACGCTTATAGAACTGGCCCATGTCATCAAACCAGGAGTGCTTGGGAAGATGAGGTTAGGATGTTGTATGATCTGGACTGATTGCAGAAATGGGCTGAAATGAGAAAGATTAAACTCATGCAAAATAATATGCAAAAGTTTGACACTCGTGAGGAAGACAACTGCTAGAATCTTCAGGCAAACATCAGTTCATTTCAAAAAGTATAGTGACCATACACTCTAGCAACAGTAGAACAAAAGTAAGATGGCTTCTGTGAAAACCATGGCACACAGGAACATGTCTCAGGGTCTAGATGAAGTTGCCGTGTCTCAGATTAAGTTTGTGATGGGATCTGAGTGCATAAACTCTTAATTCCTCAAGATCCTAATTTTGGAAAGAAGACCAGGTGCAAGGGACAAGGATGGAGATATCACACACTCCAACACCTTCTGTGGAGAAGGCAATGGCCTTACTGCTCACATCCAGCCTGGTGTGCAAGCAATTTTCTTTTGAAATTAAGACATTTTTTCCCCAGGGTACTGACAACTCAAAGAAAATAATAGAATCCACATGTTGACCCCAGAAGGCCAGTTGGAGACCTTTAAAAAACAAACTAGACTAAATTCTGTTAGCAGGCATCCAAGAAGATGGGTTACACTAAATTATCTCTGACCTCTGATTGATATAAAGCAAAAATTTTCACACATTTTTCTTTTTCAAAAAGCGACATTTTATTTTTTTAACACACATACACAAAAGAAACCTACCACTAGTTTCAACTTGACTTTGACTTCAGAACATCATGATTATGCTGGGAACTCCTCTGTTAATTCTATCAGTGCTTGGAAATCAAACACCTTGAGGTCTTAAAAATGACATCATCAGACAAGTTAAACAGGTAAATAGACATTCACAAATCACAAAGCTCGCAGGATGCATTGGGTAGAAAAGTCTTTAAGAGAGATTCTCTTTAACAGAAGACAACTGTAAAAACATGTGACCATAGCAACAACGAAGGAAGATGCAGGATAGAAGAGGTAAATATTCCCTTTAGCAGATGGATGTCTCTCCTGTCTCCCATTGAAATCATGTGCTGAAAGGCTAACATCAAAGGTTTGTTCAGAAAATTGTTATCTCTCAATGCCCTGCACACACACAACTCCCCTGAGCCTCAGAAAAGCCTTTTTTTCTTTTTTTTTTCTTTTACAATGTGAATACTGTTTCATGGGGGTGCATTTAGATTAGTTTTTAGAGTGTAAGCCTGGGAAATCTAGAGAACAGCAAGGCTCCCTCCTGACTGATTTCCTTTGGCAGCAGTGTTGGGTCTCCCCACCATCCCCACGGAGATCTCTGCCATTCACTCCTTAAAGTAGCTTCAGCAGTCTGGCTCCTAAATCTCTATTTAACATCTCCAAGCTGTTGTTAAAGAGTGAGGTTATGGAAAAGGGAATTATTTGAGAAATAAATCACGTAGGTGCCTGTTTTGCTCCGTGCTGCATTTGTTCCTCTTGGAATGATAAAGGGCATAGGAGTTTCTCTTCCTTATGAGAACCAGAACCAGCCACCAGACATAAGGCCGGGTGGAACCATGTCCACACAATCACAGAAAAAACAGCCCACTGGCAAAAGGAGATCCTGCAGGCTTTTGATTTTGGTATTTACTCTTCCCTTTTGATTCTCTGCATGAAGTATTCCCAGGTGACCCTGTGTGGGTCAATAAATAATATATCATCCCCTGGTGAAAAAAAAAAAGCTAGCTACGTCAAAGGCGCCTTTCAGTCTGAGGCTGGCTGGAGTTTATCTCTTACCTTCAACTGGCAGTTTAGAAACATTAGGACAATCAGATAACCAGAAATGAATAAGCACTTCGATGGTTCAATATCTCACTCCACAAGTGACAATAAAAAGCTCATAACTTTTCCAGAGGCACATTCGTATGTGCAGCAGGCAGGGGAGGCAGAGTGGCAGGGTCTGCTGACCCCAAGGAGGTGGCATGGGCTGCCTGCATGCAGGTTACATGTCTCTGCTTACAGGTGAGCCCACAAGCACAATTCTCCACAAAATGATTAGGTGTCACCAGAAGTACTTCAGCTCATACCTCCACAGACTGAACTATTTTTTTCTGGGGACTTCATTATGCTGCAGGAAAAAAAAAAAAAAAAAAAAAAAAAAAAAAAAAAAAAGTACTCCCTTGTTCTTACCATTTTTTCAGCTGGAAAAAAAAAAAAAAAGTATGATGTGCAGATGTGCCAGAACAAGGTTATAACCCACAGTTTTATAACCCCAACCCAATTAAGCTTCTCCTTGTGCCCTGAGCTTGTCACTGACTGACCAGACTTCCCATGAGACCTATAATGGGAGCTTTATAAAACCTCAGGGAAAATGAGTGGCTGTTTCTACTGGAAAGAGAAGGGGGTGAGTTGTAGATTTCAGTCATCCCTGGTAGAAACAAGGGAATGGTAGATCTGCAACAGCTTAAGCAGCAGTGAGATGTGTGCAGAAGTGCTGCATACAGCCAGTGAGATGGGAAGCAGAGGATGTGAGAATCTCACTAGACTCCAAGAAGCACTCCTTGGCATTGCACAAGAAGTGGCTTCAGACACATTTTCTGTTAGAGAAACTTAAGCTACACTAGAGGAGCCTTTTGGCTGCATTATTACTAATTCCTTGCTAACACTCAGCTGAGTCATCAGAATGAAAGGAAACATTGTGCACCTTCTATAAGCAAAGACATTGCTTTTCAAGGGTTTTCAAGATTTCCAATCCTTTTCAGGCTCGAGGGGTGGGAGGGGCTGGCAACTGCTTCAGCAGCAATGGGCATCAGATTTAGTAGATCCAGATCCCCTCTTGCTAAGCAACGGCACTAGAGTGGACCAATGTCTGAGTCATATTTCTCTCCAGGTTAATGGGCAGAGCTGGTGAACTACTGTGGTTTTGAATCAATCTGTATGACACAAACGTGTGTGTCACACTGCCTGCTGTTACAACATGGGGTGTTAGTGATGACATTTAAAGTGTTCTTGGGGATGTACATTACTTGATGTCTCAAGTACCCCATTTATCTGCAGAAAAAATGTACTGGTTTTGGCTGGGATAGAATTACATTTCTTCATAGTAGCTGGTATTGTGCCATGGTTTGGATTTGTGCTGAAAGTAGTGTTGATATTACAGGAATGTTTCAGTTCTGAGTTCTCACACAGTGTCAAGAACTTTTGTGCTTTCCATGCTGCCCCACAAGCGAGTGGATTTGGGATGCACAAGACATTGAGAGGGGACACAGCCAGGACAGCTAACCAAAGAGATATTCTATTTCATAAGACATTTCATATACTCAGCAATAAAAATAAGGGAGTGGAGATGCTGGTGGGCTGCCAATGCTGGGGGACTGGTTGAGCATCAGTTGATTGATGGTGAGCAATCATTTTCTTTTGTATCACTTGTTTCTATTGGGTTGTATTTTCGTTTCTCCTTTAAAAAATAAAAAATTATTAATTATTAAACTGTCTTCATCTCAGCCCAAGACTTTTCTCATTTCTCACCTTTCTACCCCAACTCGATCCCACTCAGCTACGACGGCCTTGGTTGCCCACCGGCGTTAAACGACGCCAACCAGCAAAGCGTGACCGGAGCGGGGGTTCCCTTGCCCTCTGGGGGTCAGGAATGGAGGAGACCCAGCACTGCCCCCCACAAACCTCCCTCCCGTCCCCTCTCTCGCCCCCCACAGGCGAGTCCGGGCGGGGAGCGGGCAGCACAAGGCTCCGCTCTGCTCCACCAGGTGGCGCTGTGGCACTGCCGCGCTCTCCGCGCCGCTCCGCTCGGGAGGGGAAGGGGGTGGGGGATGGGGGATGGGGGGGTGTCCGCCTCGCCCAGCAAAGAGAGTTGCATCTCCTGAGTGACCTTTAGCTCCAGTTAAAGCAGATCCTCAGCTATTAAAGAGCGAGCTGCAGGAATTCTCAGGGACCTCCGTCTGGGTGGCGTGGTGGGAGGTGTCTGTGATCATCTCCTGATCGAAGCACACCCGGACCAGCAGAACTGGTGTGGAAGGGCTGCAAGTGTCTGTGACATGATGGCCAAAAGGTCAAGGGAGGTGGTTCTGGCATTCTGCTCTGCTCTTGTGAGACCTCGCCTGGAGCACTGTCTCCAGCTCAGGAGTCTTCAACACAAGAAGGGCATGGACCTCTTGGAGCAAGTTTAGAGGAGGGCCACAGAAATGATCAGAGGGCTGGAACACCTTCTCTATGAAGAAAGGCTGAGAGAGCTGGGGTTGTGGGTTTAAATTAGAGTAGATTTAGACTGGATATCAGGAAGAAGTACTTTACCTTGAGGGTGGTGGATCAGTGGAATAGGCTCCCCAGGGAGGTGGTTGGAGCACCATCCCTGGAGATATTCCAGGTGAGGTTGGTCAAGGCTCTGAGCAGCCTGGTCTAGTCGAGGGTGTCCCTGCTCACTGCAGGGGGGATGGACTAGATGACCTTTGGAGGTCCCTTCCAGCCCTAACCATTCTATGATTCAGCCTAGAGAAGAAAAGACTTTCAGGGAGACAGCAGCCTTTCAGTGCTTAAAGACGGCCTATAAGAAGGATGGAGACAAGTGTTTTGAGGAGGGTCTGTTGTAACAGGACAAGGTGTAATGCTTTTAAACTAAAGCAGGGTACATTTAGACTAGACATAAGGAGAAAAATTTTGCAGTGAGAGTGAAAAAATACTGGAAAAGGTTGTCCAGAGAGGTGGTAGAAGCCCTATCTCTGGTTTGATGGTGATGGTGAGGGAAAACAAACGCCAGCTATTGTGAAAAGAAAGAAGGGAGAAGGATGAAGAAGACAGAAAAAGAGGAAGAAAGAAAACATGACCAAAAAGGGATGGCAGAAAAAGCTTCCTAAAAGCAAGGGTTGGTGCCAAGGCTAGGTGGGAATAGGAAAGCTGCAGGGAGGGTAAGAGCTGGAATTTTTGAAGGATTTCCTAGGGTGTGGAGAGGAGGTGAGTGGCTGCTGTTGGTAGATCTGCCATCCAAGAACTATTTTATACTCTGTGATGCTTCTTGGGAAAACAAAATGCCAGAGGTTTGGTAAGGGCTGAAATAATCTTCTGTCACCCTGGACATAGGTCCCTATGATTCCATCCAGTCAGCACTGGCACAAAATTAGACCAACATAACTGCAACTGGGAGTACTTGAGAGATCAATTTTTAATTCTCAGGAGATGGGAATCCTTTCCCGAGAATCATAAAAACTTGTCTTAGAGAAGGCCCAGAGATGTTACAATTGGTCTTTCTGCCAATGCTGAATTATTTTTTAGTGCACATTCTTATAGCTTTATTTAGTGCCATATTATTAGGCTAATAAAACAAATTCACTAATACATCTTCCAGAAAGCTCTACATAAATACAGCTTAAGTTTTAATTTTTCATATCTCACAAGCACTTCTTGTCCTTTTTGAGATGTTTTGGGCCCAAGTTTGAACAAAACAAGAATAAAATTACTAGAATTGTAGCCCTCAATCAGTTGTGACTTTCAATAGTAGCAACACGTTGCTGGTGTTTAAGTTCAGTCTGGTGCAGTAAGTCTAGCCAACATATAGTAGTATGTCTACAAACATTCAGTGTTACAAATACAAGCAATAGGAGAATGAGAAAAAAAAATAATCCTTCTGACTCTCAGCTTGGTGCTTCTTTGTGGAATCACCTCTTAGCATAGCAACTGACCTTCACACAGTACCTGATGTATCACTATCCCAGGCTTTGAAAAGCCTGAGAACAAATGCACTTAAATGTGAATGAGTTGAGGCTGGCAATCAGAATCTGAAGAGCATGTGAAAAGTGAAAGTCTGAGACAGTCTTCCTGGATGAGCAGGAAGATCAGACTCAAGTTGTCTCCCTTGAACACTTGAGTAGCTTACAGAAAGGGTGAGGAGTTTGTCAACCATCACAACAGGGGATGTGTTCTAAGCCTTTGCTCCTGGAGCCACCTGGGTTTGCTGATAAAATCATGGAATTATTCAAATGCAGAATAAAATGACAATGGATCTTTCCTACTCTCTGAGGAATAGAGAAGAGATTGCATGGGTGGTGACATTTCCTAGGTGCTGTCAGTGTTCTCAGCATGGTCTTCTCTCTTATTACAAAGTGTTTGTAGAATAGCATGGTGCACAGCTCTCCCTATCCCTTCCTTCCTTTCTCCTTTTCCTTCCTTCCTTCCTTCCTTCCTTCCTTCCTTCCTTCCTTCCTTCCTTCCTTCCTTCCTTCCTTCC
>JAOEGS010003363.1:7060-20018 GCA_025447755.1 Corythornis vintsioides
CCTGCTCAGGCAGGGGGGTTGGACTAGATGATCTTCTAGGTCCCTTCCAACCCCTAATATCTATGAATATCTATGAACATACTAACCATTTTCCCTATTCATGGGTAGCCACTATTCAGAAAGTCTTTGTAAAAGCAGTTTTCTATGTTCTCCAGTGCACGCCTGTGATAAAACCTGTGCCACATCATGTGATTTTGAGGAACTGTCTTCCCTTATATTCTGTGAAGAGAGAAAGGACTGAAAGGATTGTATCTACTTATTGTGCTCCAAGTTTTTGCTGACTATGGTGGCAATATGTTATAAAAAGGAAGACCAGACTGTGGACTTTTAGGACATAATTAGTAGGACATGATTACTGGTTGAAGGTCAGAGCTACTGAGGAATTGCATGAAAATTTGACCTTTGGGATAAGGTGCTGTCAGATGTAGTATGTGTCAAGCTATGAGCTGATAGACTGCAGATAGGGATATCTTTTAGCAAGGGCTAAGTACTCCTGCAGATTTGCACTTGGTGTTTCTCATCAGATGTTTTAGGTATCCCTCAAAGTATAATCTGAGGGGCTGACAATGTGCATAACCTGTGAATTTAGCTTCAAGGGTACAGCTAAATGTGCGCACCGAGGCACTGAAAATACAATAAAGTGTATAATGATCCCAGTCTCTGTATGAGGGAAGAATCTTACCCTTTTGTTATTGGCAAAGAGAGGGAAGAAAAAGAGCTTGTTTGTTTTATTCATTTAAAAATAGAAAGGATTATTTATATATGATTTTGTTCAGTTGATTAGGTAACTTTTTTTGCTTTTCTTTACTTCTATTCAATTTAGCTGTCTGTGAATGTAAACACGTTGTCACAGAAGTCTGGAATTATAACTCACTGTAATGCATACAAAGATAATGAGACCCACTGTGCTGGAAGGAATAAATCACAGGAGTTTTGGTTTGCCAAGCTGCAGATCTCACTGTATTTGTGTGTGCTGTAATGCCTCCCCTCCATCAAAGACATCTGAACAAGAGGCTACTCAAGAAGTATTCTATTCAGCAACATACTGGACCTCACTGGGTTAGAGTTAAATTTCTTCATAGAAGATTGGACTGTGCTGTGTTTTAGATTTGTGACCAAAACAATACTGATAACATGCTAATATTCTAGCTATTACTGAACAGTGTTTTCAGAGAGTCAAGGACTTCTCTGTTTCTCACTTCTGCTCCACTAGTGAATACACCAGGGCTTGTGCAATAGGTTTTGGTTTTGTTTTTTGTTTTGTTTTGGTTTTTTTCTCAGGAGCACTGGAACAATTTTCCCTGGGAGATGGTTAAGGTCCCATCCCTGGAGACATTCCAGGTGGGGCTTGAGGAGGCTCTAAGCAACCTGCTCTAGTTGTAGATGTCCCTGCTTTCAGCATGGGGGTTGGACTAGATGACTTCTAGAGGTCCCTTTCAACGCAGACATTTATATGGTACTATGATTCTATGAAATGGCTGGGCATTGATCTACCTGTAAGATGTGGTAAGTTATTGCCTTTTCATTGCTTATTTTTTCGTGTGTGTTTTCTCTCAACTTCCATGTAATCTTCACTTCTTGCACATCTTTTTTATCTTAGCCCTTAAGTTCTCTTACTTTTACTCTTTCTTTCCTCCCAGCCCACTGGGGGTGAGGGAGGAGTGTGAGCAAATGGCTATACAGTGTTTAGATGCCTATTGGGCTGAACACATAACAAGCAATTAAACAATACATTTGAGGAAAAAAAAATAGGAAAATAAACTACAGAACAGAGTGCACACCTACTCTCATCTACACTTGTACTTTGATGTTACCTCAACAAGGTAAGCCTTCTCGAGGTACAGGTATTGCATACTTCTCTGGGGATAGGAAGGTTGGTCTGCATTGGAGACTCTGAAGAAGCTGGCTAGGAAGTGGAACCATTTAATGATGGAATTTCTCAGCAGGACCAATTAACCCAGGCAAAGCACATTTTCAGTGCAGTGCTTCTAGCATCCTGATGCTGTGTGGTTAGTGGTATAAACATCGTTCTCCTTACATTGTCTGGCCTTCAGGGAGCTTAGTTTTCTAATATCTTTATTCTTGCTGTATGTTCAGAGTCCAGTTTCAATAATGGTCTCTCCTTTCTTTGTGTCAAGGCATGGTTATGACCTCTTGTTTCCACCTCTTTTTTTTTTTTTTTTTTTTTATGTCCCATTAGTTTCTCAGCAGGTAATTCAGGTTATGAATGTACCAGTGATGGCTGCATTGTTAATTAGAAGTTGTTCAGTCTTTATAGCATTGTAAGCAGTGCTCTGCATGACATAGCTTGTTGTAGGATGAGAAAAATGAATCATTCTACTCTTTTCTCGAGAGTCTGACACACCATCAGAGAGGTCCACTGCTGAAATTCCTATTTTACAGATGCCTATGCAAACATATATGTATCAGAAAAAAGCAAAACCTTGATGCTAACTTAAAAACAAGGGCAAGGTCTGTTTCCCACCCCTTGTTAACAGAAAAGCACAAGCAGGAATGTAGCTCTAGAAGGATATACGTATACAGCAATATTGAAGTCTCAGTCATTCTCATGTGGAACCAAGGGCTAGTGATGTACAGATTTTAGAGAGAATTATTCAATGCTGATATGCCTTCAATCCTTGCATCACCGAATTTGTCTTTTTATGGATCAATTGCCAATTTGTGAATTCCTTACTTAGACACTTGAATAAAAGCAATTCAATGTATTGATCCCATCTGTAAATGTTGTTTAAAATTCATTGTTTCTGTGATAGAATAACAGGTTTGATAATTACAATTATTAAGTAATTTATGTCCTGGAAGCTGGTACTGAGCACTGGGGAAGTGTTGACCTCATAGGTGGTAGCTGTTCTACATGCACTTGCATGTGCACGTAAATGAACACACTCTTGTTTCTTATTTTTATTATTTTTGTTTAAAGAAAAACAAATCACCTCATGACTGAGGCTGAACATTTGATTCCTCAGATTATTAGAGCAGGCTCAGACATGTAGTCAAACACTGTGAAGCATTTCATTAATTTTCCACATTGCTGCAAATGAGTTTTAGAGATTTTATTTTTTAATCTGTCCCTGTTCTCTAATACTGTTCACCCTCACACAAAGATTTTATGCAGTCCTAAAAGACTGCTTACACTGTAAAATGAACTTGCAAGAGTGCCTGCCAAACAGTCATTTTCAGATAAACAGCATACCGGTCCACTAGTGTGAGGTGCAAGAGAGCCAAAATGTGAAAGAGTATATTTGACTCAAACTTCTTAACCTTGCAAGGTGACTAGGAGTAGTCTTCATGGTCTATGGACATGGCTAGAATAAAAGTAATACAATCTTCTGGCACATACCTAAAGTAATCAGATTTATTGCCTGTGGCCATGCCTGTTTCACTGAATCTAAATGACTGCTTAGATAGAGATGTCTATCTTGAATGCCACCTTTCATGATCTCTGAAACATTTATTCATAGATTATTTTGGGGTGCTCATAGCAAGAACTGACTATTTCATGTCAATGAATTAAATAGAAAAATAAGATATATTTAAAATGGTTATAATGGGTAAGCAACTGAATGTGAACTCCTAGAATGAACCTGTGGAGAAAGGTAATCTTTCTAAATTCAGGGGAGAAGTGATTTTGGTCTTGGATACAGCATTACACTATGTGAAACTCAATGTCCATAATAAAAAATATTGATAAAATTGGAGAACTTGGAGAAGAGCTGCGAAAAATATTAGGATTGGAGATAAAAGACTTTAAGTGAGAGAACTTAACCAGCTCTGTGGATCAAAATGGCAGAAGGGTATAATTATGGTATTAAGGAATAAAACACTGAGTAAAAATCAATGGTTTATTGTCACAAATACAGTTTTATGAGAACCTAGATTGGAATTAGAAATCAGTCAGACTTAAATGAAAAAGTAAGTGACAATAATTCTTAGACTAGAACAAAGGAGTGGTGTCCCCATCACAGAAATAAAGCTCTCCTCATATGCCAGCTCTACTACTACCTCAGGGTTAGTACCTGTCAGGAGTTACTGTAGTATTACAAACTCAGTCAAATTCCTGTACACAAATACATGCAGCATGGGGAACAAACAGGATGAACTAGAGATCTCTGTGCGATCTCAGGACCATGACCTCATTGCAATCACTGAGACATGGTGGGAAAACTCACATAACTGGAACACTGTCATTGATGGTTATGTCCTTTTTTAGGAAGGATAAGCTGCAAGAGAGCAATTGGAATGTATTGAGCTCTCCCTGGGGGCAATGAGGTGCACGTAGAAAGCTTGTGGGTAAGAATTAAGGGGGAGACTAGTATGGGAGACACTGTAAGCAGGTGTTTACTACAGGCCACATGATCATGATAAGGAAGCTGATGATGCCTTCTACAAGCAGCTGGAATTAGCCTCACACTCACAGGCTCTTGTAGTCATGGGAGACTTTAATTACCCAGACATTTGTTGGGAAAGCTACACAGCCAGGCACACGCAGTCCAGTAGGTTCCTCCAGAGCATTGATGATAAATTCCTAATGCAGGTGTTGGAGGAGCTGACAAGGAGAGAAGTGATTGCTGGACCTTATACTGACCAACAAAGAGGGACTGTTTGAGGATGTGAAGGTAGGAGGCACCCTTGGCTGTAGTGACCATGAGATGGTGGAGTTTAGAATTACAGCCAGTAAGCACAGGGCCACAAGCAGGATTGCTACCTTGGACTTCAGAAAGGCCAACCTTGGCCTTCTTAGGGAACTGCTTGGAAAAGTCTCATGGGACAGTGCCCTAGAAGGCAAGGGGGTCCAAGTAAGTTGGCTAATATTCCAATGCCATTTCCTTCAAGCTCAAGATCAGGGTATCCCAAAGTGCAGGAAATCTAGTAAGAGAGTTAGGAGACCTGCATGGTTGAGCAGGGAGCTACTAGATAAACTTAAGCAAAAGAAGGAAATATATAAAAAGTGGAAGGAGGAGCAGGCCACTTGAGAAGCATATAGGATGGTTGTCAAAGGAGGCAGGGATGTAACAAGGAAAGCTAAGGTTTCCCTTGAAATTAAGCTGGGAAGGGAGGTCAAGGACAACAAGAAAAGCTTCTACAAATATGTTGGAGTCAAAAGGAAGCCTAGAGGCAATGCAGGCCTGCTGCTGAATGAAATGGGTGCCCTGGTGACAGAGGACATAGAGAAGGCCGAGTTACTGAATGCCACCATTGCCTCGGTCTTTATTACTAAGACCAACTACCAGGAGTCCCAGGCCTCCAACACCACAGAGGAATTTGGAGGGAGGAAGTTTTTACCACAGTTGAAGAGGCTTATGTTAGAGATAAGCTGAGCAAACTCGACATCCACAAGTCTACGGGCCCTGATGGGATACACCCACGGGTGCTTAGGTAGATGACAGAGGTCATTGCCAGGTCACTCTTCAAAAATGTTGAGAAGTCCTGGAGAACAGGAAATGTGCCTGAGGACTGGAGAAAGGCCAGTGTTGTCCCAGTCTTCAAAAAAAGAAAAAAGGAGGACCCAGGTAACTATAGGTCGGTCAGCCTCACCTCCATCCCTGGCGAGGTGATGGAACAGCTTGTCCTTGCCATCACCTCTAAGCATGTGGAAGAAAGGAGGCTAATCACAAGTAGTCAACAGGGATTCTGTAAGAAGTCATGCTTGACTTCTCTGATAGCCTTTTATGATGATACAAGTAGTTGAATGGATGAGGTGGGGACAGTGGATGTGTTATTTCATGACTTCAGCTAGGCTTTCGATACTGTCTCCCATGGGGTCCTCACAGCCAGACTTAAGAAGTGCGGATTGAGTGATTGTGCAGTAACGTGGATTGGGAACTGGCTGAAGGACAGACCCCAGAGAGTTGTGGTCAGTGGAGCAGAGTCTGGCTTGTTTAGTACTTGACTGTTAGGAGTTTTAGTAATGCAGAGTAGATTTTTATTCAGTATAAGGTTCCCACTGTGCTGTGTGTTGCTGTGGAAGTTCTGGGGCTTGTGTTGGATTTGTATAAAAGTATGATGGTTAAGGTTTTCTTACTATTACCTAAAACAATATATGTAAGAAGCAAAGATATCTTATCATTGCTGATAAGAGCATCTTTACTTTTCCTGTAGTCCCACCTTTTATGACTTTATGTTGTCCTAATACATTAATTGCCTGATGATGATCCACTTTGTTCTGAAAAGACCAGACTCTGTATGAAAACATTGTAAGTGAAAATGTTGTTAAGGACTGTCTCATGTTCTAGGAGCCAAATTACTGCCCAAATTCTAACAAAGATGTTCCAAATTACCTGGCAGAATTCCCTTGCCTATTTGAAAAAGAATTGTCCCCTTAGGAAAAAAACTTCTTCCAACAGGGACAACTGTGCTTTGTAATAAATTCACAGTAGATGTTCTTTGGTCTGGGGAACACTTTGTAGCATATATGTATATGTACAAGTCCCTGTTCATGGATATGGAATTTATATCCAAAGCATAGGATGCATCTCACCCCTTTGAGGTGCCTCAGTTGTTTTTTTTGGGGAGAATCTAAATGAGTGCCTTATACAAAACCCCTGCTATAGGAAGATGGACTGAATACATTTTACCTTGTTAATCTTAATGCAGATGCTTCTTCTTTTGTGGAGAGGGAAACAGTCAAGTCCTCTGTACAAGATTTTCTATCATTTCTAATCAGCTATTCGGGTCAGATACTGATATGCATAACATTATAGGAACAATAGGCACAGGGAAGAACCAGAAAAAAAAAAAAAAAAAAAAAGAAAATTAAATTCCAGAATATAAAATATGACAAAGCTGTGAACAAAAGAAAGTAGCACGAAGAGAATGACTGGGAGATGAGAATTATAATATGTCGGTGAGTCAAATAATTATATTGGTATTTAGGGCTGATGAAACACAGACGATATGTTTTAAAAAACCTCAAGGTGATAAATAAAGATTATTCTTGGACAGAGTGACATAGATTATATAGCAGTGCGGTAAAATAGATCAGGAAATGCTGATTAAAATAAAAGTTTGCAAGGTTGGAGGAATTTTAATCATGGCAAATTTTAATTGAGCTGATATCAATCAGTATCACACCTCCGAATACCCTTCCCCCACACAAACTCTGAACACTGTGTTCTCGAGGGAATGAGTCTGCTTATGCATGCTGAACAGGCTGCAGAGCATGTGACCAGGTGACTTTTTGACCTTTTAAGGCATCACAAAAAATGAGCCAACTGTACAGTTTACATAGAGAAGACAGGTTCTTCATGTGGGTTAAAGAATTGAGTAAATCAAGGGTTTTCTTCTGGATTCGAGAATCATTTAAATGTCATTAAACATCCTCTACAACATAGAAAATTGATGGCATTCCTTAGTTGCCCAGTGTTACTAATATTAATCTGGTTGGAAAATAGGTGAAAATAATCAGAAGATCTTGCTCTAGAATGATTTACTCCTCATTCTCCTCTTCCTAAGTCTGCACAAAGTAGTTCCTGTTAAACCATTTCAAGGAGCAATGGGAAGAGTGTAAATCTTTCCTTTATAGAAAATAAATAACTATATTGACTTTGAAGGTCATGATGTAAAGGTTAGATCAACCCTAATAAAATGATATGTGTTTGTTTTTATTAAAAAAGAAAGAAAGAAAATAATTAAATAGAACTCAAATTATGTAATCACAGAATGTTAGGGATTAGAAGGCACCTCCAAAGATCATTGAGTCCAACTCCTCTGCTAGACCAGGACAAAACTAGAGCAGATCATGCAGAAATGCATCCAGACAGGTCTTGAAAGTCTCTAGAGAAGGAGACTCCACAAACTCTCTGAAGAGTCTAACCCAATGCTCTACAACTCTTGCAGTAAAGTTCTTCCTCACATTGAGGTGTAATGTCCTGTACTCAAGCTTGTATCTGTCTTATATCTTGTCCTGTGACAGTGCATAAGTGAAAAGAGTTTGTCCCATAAGACAGATATTCTAGCCCCTTAACACTCCTCGTAGCCCTCTATTGGACTCTCTTAAGTAGATCTCTGTCCCTCTTGAACTGGGGAGTCCAGAACAGGGTGCAATACTCCAGGTGATGTGTCACTAGTGCAGAGTAGAGGAGGAGGAAAACCTATCTTGATCTTCTGGACACACTATTCTTAATGCACCCCAGGATAACATTGGCCTTTTTGGCCACAAGGGCATATTGTTGTCCCATGGATACCTTGCTGTCTATCAGGACTATAAGGTCATTTTCCATGGAGCTATTCTCTAGCAGGTCACCTCCTAACTTGTACTGGTGCATTTTATTTTTCCTTCCCATGTGCAGGACTCTGCACTTGCTCTTGTTAAACCTCATTAGATTCATCTTTGCCCAGCCCTCCAGTCTGTCCAAATCTTGCTGAATGGTCACACAGACTTCAGGTGAATCAGCCAATCAACAGTTATCACAGTCCTTCTGCAGCAAAGTAGAAACCCTTCTTCAAGGACTGAATACATCTTGCAAGTTGATGTAATCCTTGGTTTTTGGTGATGCCACGGGGGACAAAAAAAACATAGTATCATTCTGGGTTATTGCAATGTAAGAAGTAATAAAATTGTGCTTCAAAATTTGTAATATTAAGCAAGAACTTTGATATGAGAATTTTAAAAGCTGTGTTTTTTTCTTTTTTTTTCTTTTTTTTTTTTAATAAAATGATTCACTCAGAGTGAACACAATAGGAACCAAAACCAATTTCCATGCAGCTATCTGAAATCTGTGAGATATACTTTTAACATGGGAAAAATTGTAGTCTTCAGGAACCTACTAGTACCAGGACTGCAATAGTGAGCCTGAATATGATATGAAATGTTTGAAATTCAAAGTGATTAATTTTTTTTTGGTCTTAATAGGGAACATGACAGGACCCTAAATTACCATAGGTCATAGCAGACCTTTAGCAATTACTTGCTACTGTATATAGCACTCATTTATTATGATAGACTGTTCAATAAGTAGACTATTTAATGCAGAAATAAGATGAAATTCAACAGAAGCACAGATATAGCAAAATGCTTTGATTTTTAACTTTTTCTTTTAATCTCTCATTTTTTCTTGAAGTAACTTACTGAATTTAGTAATGGTTTTTTCCTACCTAACTGTAGACATTTACAATGTAGACACTTCTAGGCCAAAATCTAGCCTGAAATATTATAAATATTGCTTTTTTCTCTATAACAGATTGTAGTGTGAGAATGTCTTATTTGTTACTATCAGCAAGATAAATCTTTGGCGTCAAATAAAAATAAACTTGAGAAAGGCTGACAACAATGTAGAAAAGAAACACAAGAAAAATAATATATTTCAGTAGACATGTCCCTACCTCAAAATAATATTTTGATGAATTAAGTGAATCTGAATATGAAATTATTTAATAAACTTTTGACTAATGTCCACAGAATACTGAAATGTTGAATAGCAAGAAGATGATTGGAAATTATTTAGGCAGAGTGCAAGTGCTGAAGATGAAAGATGTAGTTATCTTTACACATTTCACTGGGTGTTAAATATAAGTGGGGTTTATGGATGTCTCAACTCAGGAAATTATCAGAATTGGCTTTGTCTTTTTGAAATCTCAGCATAGGTCGTGGGTGCAGTCACTTGTAAATGGTTCTATGGTTTGTACACACAGCATCAGCTTCAGGTTAAGCTCTATATTTTCAACTGTTTTCCTTGTTTTGTGCTGCTTTTCAGCAGAAATAGAAGACCTATGAATTTTTATTTTTTTTTTTTTATTTTTTAATCCTATTAAAAAACTCCATGTCAAAAACTTCTCTGACTCCAAGCTGTTTAATTTAGTGCTACAGGGGAATAAACATATTCACAGCACCAGATGTCTGTATGATCTAGTGTGACCATATTCAGACTAAAAAGAGTAAGACCTGTAAATAATTACAAAAATAATTTACAGGAGAGACACTTCTTTTTTTTTTCTCTTCACTAGACTGATCTTTCTCCAAAAAAAAAAATAAAAAATCTGTTTGTAGACATGAGCACTGCATTCTTAGGAAATAAATAATAAAGTCTTAAAGTCTGTTCATTTACTTAGTTTTGTGATTCAAGAGATTTTTTCCATCTGAATTTCCAACCAAACTTTATTGTTAACCAAAGTTTTCTAATGAATCTAATTCAAAATTACCTAAAATAAAATATTGTCAGAAAGGTATCCAGGAAGACACATACACTTAATGAGTCTCAACTGCAGAAAATTGTTTTAACAGTACACCTTACTCCAGTGAGTAATGCAGATGTACTTCAGATGGTTCAAGGAGACTCCAATGGACTGATAAGCAAAGACAGAGAACATAAATCAGAGTTAACACAAAATGTAAAAATTGTACTAATTAAATCAAACAACCTGATGAGATTGTCTTCTTGCTTCTTCTGTATTTGAGCAGGTCATATGCTGGTTCTGTACTACTTGAAGGCAGAGTCCAGAGAGATGTGATCAGTAAGTGCAGAACTATATTAGATGCAAAATTTGACAAACTTTCTTATTAACAGATGGAACTTCTTCACTTTGTCCTTTTTAGGCTAACTTGGAATCATTTTACAGATAGTTCTTAGGAGAAAACCTTTTCTTGAAGCTTTCATAATTCAACCTGTTTATACAAATCACGGACACTAGTGTGCTCTCAAGGTAATCTCAAGTGTTTTATATAGGTAGCTAATTCCACCAAACCTTTTTCAATCACAGAATTCCATAGGAACATTTTCAATAATCAAATATCTCTGCTTTTCTGATGACTGTATTGTAAAGATCCCCAGAAGCAATACTGAAGATTTAGTTTTTATCCCAATTTTACAGTTACATCAAATGCAGAATTTCATATTATGAAGAAAATTGGAAGAGTGAACCTCTTTTTATTTTAATAATCATGTTTATATTCAGAAAGGTTGTTACTGCTGATTGACAATATGAGAAGTTATGCAATTGAATTAAATGTAAAGTGTTAGAAGTATTGTCTTACTCTGTAATCTAAAATACTATAGGAAACACTTAGTAAATGCTGTTTCAAGCTTTACTCCTTGGACAGGTCAGATTGCTTGCAATTTAAGCTGTAACTTGATCAAATAGAGCTAGTCTCTCAAAAAGCACCAAGAAATCTTCAAGCCAGACACAACATCTAAGTGGTCCTGTTAACAAGTATCAATGATTATTTTTAAAAGCTACATAGCTCTTAGACTTGGAAATTGAGTGGTTCATAGTGTGCAAGAGAGATATTTTGAGCAGGGTAAGGAACACAAAGCCTAGGCCACTTTTTTTTTTTTTTTTTTTTTTTGCAAGCCGTTTGATGGAAAAGGTGTTCATTATGTCAGATGATTACAGTTACCATTTCAAAGGAAAGGGAATTAGGAAGAGAGAAGACCTCATCATTCAGTGAAAATAGAACTGTCATCTGCGTATAAATGCATAAGGCTTTCCACAATCATCAGCCAGGTTTATAATAAGGAGAAAAGTATAGTAAGAGATATAATATGAATATAATTACTTGGGTTTGTGTAAAAATATAATCTCAGAGGAAAGGTCTGTAGGATGAGTGTATCTGTGGCAATGGGAAAGGTGACAGACTGGGACAAAAAACAAGCATCATTTTAGGACAGCACATTGAGAGGCATTGAGAATGAAAGTTTTTCTCTGTATTATTTATCTCTTTTTTTTTTTTTTACTTTCCTTTTTTTTCTTTATTTTTTTTCTTTAGTATGGTACTGGAGATGTCATTTTCCATCAGAGGGAATTTTTCTGGAAACAATGACGCATGTTAATGGGTGGGATAAATCAGCCAAAGAGTTTGCTGCAGATGTTCCACAGTGAACAATTATAATCTTGCATTCTGAATTGAGCCAAATGAATGCAGTGTGTAGTGCTGCCAACTGTGTGTCATGATGCCACTCTTTGTAGAAGGGTCAAGCATCTCCACAAGGAAACGAAGCTGTTTAGAGAATTGTGAGATTCCACGCCTATGGCCACTTTGGAGAGATGAGCAAGGATTTTATTTACTTTATACTCACCGGTAAAAAAACTTGGAAGTTCTTTTAATCATTTCCAATCTTTAACTGTGAATTTGTGAGGGAGACTGGGCTGGGACCATGCAGAACTTGAATCTAGTTCCCCAGACTTGCTTGTATGAACTTGGACAAACTATTTACTCTCTGTGCACTGAGAGCTGTTGTCAAGGGGATGTAAAACTCCTTCACTTTGTAGGAGTTCTTTATTTAGCTAGTGATCTTCTTTGTACATAAACAGTCTCAGGGGTGTTGTTTATAGCTTTGATATAGTTGGGCCATCTACATCTACATGTCAGTGAGATAATAGCAGTCTAGAAATAGGTTAAGATAATAGATTTACAAGTTAGGCTGATGTCACAGACTCTTCCTTTCTTTCAAAAACTACAGAAACGTGGATCCATGTAGCACATTAATCAGACGTAAAACACTTAACTGCATTTAACTGAATGAACATTGTTTCCTTTGTAAAACTTGCTTTAACCAAGTAAGATTTTTTTTTTTAGGGTAGGGAAAAATTCTGCACTGCCTATGTGCTGCTCAGGTTTGAATAGATGAAGATATTTGGGCAAAGTATACCAGGAATGGACAGAGGAAAGATTTAAAACCTGAGTTAGGTTTTAGTTTTTGAGAAACGGTGGAGGATTAGGAGAAGATCATGGCAAAATTGGACCAGAGTGCGTGAATAAGATTGCTAGAAGACAATAGAATATTATTATGAAAGGGCAAGAAATACTCCAAATCCCTGACATTATGTGACTTAAACATTATATAGTTAAAAGAAAAAAAAAGAATGAACAAACAAACAAACAAAAAACCCAACCAAAAAAAATCCAGCAACCAGAAAAACAACAAATTCATAGATTCATATATTCATAGATATTAGGGGTTGGAAGGGACCTAGAAGATCATCTAGTCCAACCCCCCTGCCC
>JAOEGS010003364.1:19419-30862 GCA_025447755.1 Corythornis vintsioides
TTCCCAGTTAGTGGGATGGGAAAGCCATGGAGTGCTGGGGAGTTTCCAGGTAGACCACCCTGGAGTGCAGAGGAGTTGCCCATCCATCTCCTGATTATCCTACCAGAGATTTTCAAAGGCAGGGAGTAAAATAGTTCTCCTAGAATTTTGGAAGTGGTGCAATGAAAGGCCATCCCTTGCTGCTCTGGCACAGATGAGAAAAGCTGTGTCATGCTCTGGAAGTTTTCTATGGTTTTAAGCCTCCTCTCCACTTAATTTTGCTCCCACAGGCTGGAGACCAGTCCCAGAGCCACTGGCTGAACTGCTGCAGGGCAAAGAAAGAAGCTGAAAGTTGTTCAAGCCACAAGATTCTGGAAGGAATTAGGCCACAGAAATGCCTGCTTTTTCATGGGATTAAAAAAAAAAAAAAGGGAAAAAAAACCCTCATAATTTTCTTCATTTTTTCTCTTATCAATGTAAGAAGCTATAGAATAAGAAGAAAAAAACCTCAAATGATGCCAGGTTGAACCTGAGTAGCAATTTCTTCCCTACAAGGACTGTCCCAGGTGGAGTCCCAGTCCATGCCACTCATACCCCAGAAGGAGTGATTTTTATTTATTTTTTATTTATTTCCAAGAATTTTCCAGAGGTCTTAATGATTTCTATTTATTACTTTACAGCACTGGGTATTTTCCCCGTGGCTTTGTACCATCAGATTGATGTCCACTGTGCCTGTGAGACAAAGAGATGAAGGGCAGGTTGGGCAGAGCTGGAGCAGAGCAATGTTTGGAGCTGTGAGGTAGTTTGAGTGAGCACTGAGTTAAATCAGCCCTGGTTCCCCTGCTCCCCATAACCTGTTTGTGGAGCTGCTGAGAAGGCCTTTTCCCACAGTCCCTGATTTCAAGCAATAAGCTAAAAGCTGATTCTATGCAATGGCAGTTCCCTGACTGACCATTTGCCATTTCCCAGCAACTATTTCCCTTTTACATTTCTGCTGTGGGGAGCAAAAAAAAAGAAAAAAAGAAAATAACAATGCCCTGCTTTGGCCTGAAAAACTGAGCACCAGGGGTTTGTGGCTTCACCAGCCAGCACAGATACACCCAGGCTCTGGGATGTGGGGGGAGAGACACAAAACCACCCCCACCCACCCCAGAGAACCCCAATGGCAAGAAGAACCCGAGTGCTGATGCCAACAAATCCCACGGCACGTCTTGGCTCCTTTCTAGGGGCTCCTGGTGGTTTAATCCCCTTTAAATTCCCAGGGATTGTTTTATTGAGGGGATATAGTCATGACAACCTGTGCCATCAGCATGCAGGGAGCTGGAGCTGGGGCTGGAGAGGCTTTGGTGGCAAATCCTGGTGAAGTTTGGTGGGTTAAGACCCATCTCCTGGCACGGCTTCACTTCCCTCCCTCCCTCCCTCCCTCCGTCCCTCCTCTAGCAGAAAGAGAAGAAAACAGCACGTTTCCCCCCGGACAGATGGTTGCTTTCTTCAATTCCTTCAAATAATAATAATAATAATAATAAAAAAAAGGGCTCTGTTTAAAATTCTTGGCAGATGAGGTTGGCATTTCCCCATGAGTCATCCTCCCAGAGATTAAACACCAGCCGCCGGGACAGGGCGGCTCCGACACCGGAGAGGCTGCGGGGGGTGGGGGGGAATAAGGTGGGATGGAGCCTGGCTGCTGCTTCTTGGGGGACACACACAGGCAAGCAGGGTCTGTAGAGGAAGGCTGTGAATAGCTGGAGGTGGAGAAAAGCACAGGTGCTGAGCTGGAGGAGAAGAAATCCTAGAATCCCAGGTTGGAAGGGAGCTCCAGGATCAGCTGGTCCAACCTTTCTTGGCAGAAGCCTGGTCTAGACAAGCTGGCCCAGCTCCTGTCCAGCTGCATCTTAAAAATGTCTCATGTTGGGGACTCCACCACTTCCCTGGGGAGATTAGTCCAGTGGCTGGTTGTTCTCATCATGAAAAAATATTCCTCTTGTGTCCAGTCAGAATCTCCCCACGAAGAACTTGGACCCATCACCCATCATCTTCTCCACGGGACTCCTTGTACAAAGGGAGTCTCCATCTTCTTTGTAGTCACCCTTCAAATACTGGAACTTGGTGCCAGGTCTCCCCTGAGCTTTCTTTTCTCCAGGCTGAACAAACCCAGTTTGAGAGAATTTTCTTCACATGGCAGCTTCCCAGTCCTTGGATCATCTTTGTGGTCCTTCTCTGGACCCTCTCCAGCCTGTCTGCATCTTTTTTTTGTGCACCAGGGACCAAAAAGTGAACATATGTTCCAGCTATGGAAACCAAAACTGAACACACTATTCCAGGGGTTGGCCTGACCAGTGTTGAGTAGAGAGGGATAATGACTCTTCATCTCTGCTGGTGATGCCCCAAGAAAAACATAGAAATAGGAGAATGCATTGGATAGGAAATAAATTAATTGCATCTTGTTAGACTCTGGTCCTGCAGCCTTTGCTCCAGCAGACTCTTCCCACCAGGTGAACACAGGCATGAAGCTGGGTTAGATACAGGCTGCCTTAAAGCCCAAGGTGAAAGAAGTTTGGTTGTGCCCTGCAGGCTAATGAGAAGTCACACAAACACCCATGAGCACCCAAAACTCAGCTCTACCAGCCACATCATGCCCCCTCCATCATGGGTTTCTGCAGGACCCCCATGCCCACAACCACAATCCATCAGCACCAGCTTGAACTTGGGTGCAGATGCTGCCTTGATGAGCCTGGGGAAATAACACTGAGTAATTCAGATTTTTTTTAATTTTTTTTTTTTTTTCTGGAATACAGAAAATAAGGAGGATTTATAAAGGTGTCTTTAACTTCAGAGCTACACAATAAAATATTCTCATCTGGAGCCAACAGCACAGCCAGCTACTCCCAGCTGGAGCTTGATCCTGCAGATCAAAGGCCAACGTTCACCATCAAACAGAATTAGGTCATTGCTTTGGATGACTGGGAACAAACCACAGCACTGCTGGGATTTCTGTCTGATGGGAGAAACACATCTCACTGATTTTATAATCCTCCACCTCCTAACATCTTCAGGTGGATGGATCTCCAGGAGTTGTCTGTCAGCATCTCCTAGATCAGGCACGTGGTGGTCAGAACACCACAAGCCCTGGATTCTCCAGCAGAATGGCTCTTTTCTGGGAGAAGAATCTCTAAGCCAGGCTTAACCTCTGGGCTGATGTTTCATCACCACACACTTGCTCTGGGGGCTTTTCTGATGCAGCCATATGACCTCACAGGGGAGTCTTGCAGGGTTTGGAGTTGTGTTATCTTCATACATTAACCATGTGACCTAAAATGTTTGGATGCTGCTAAGTCAGTTGTTAAATGAGAGTTTTAAATGAGAACTGAGATGCATAATTACATTTGCAGATCTGAATCTCCACAGGAATTTTAATGGGCAGATGTCAGGCATGGGAAGGACTGGGACATGGCCATGACCCATCTGGCCCCAGAAGCTGCAAAATGAATTAATCCTGATTTATTTTAGCACTGTAGCAGGGAAAAAGCCATTTGTACCTTGCTGCTGTAAAGAAGTGATGTCTACATTAGTCCAGAGCAGCTTTGCTAAGCTGGGGGGCTCAGTCTCTCACCAGAGGTATCTATTTGGGGATGTTCAGCCTGGAGAAGAGAAGGAGAGACCTTCCTGGGGCCTTTCAGTGTCTGAAGGGGGCTACAAGAAAGCTGGGGAGGGACTTTACAAGGGTTTGTAAAGTGACAGGATGAGTGGTGATGGCTTCAAAATGGAATAGAGGAGATTTAGATTAGAAATTGAGAAGTTCTTCACTGTGAGGGTGGTGAGACCCTGGCACAGGTTGCCCAGGGAAGCTGTGGATGCTCCATCCCTGTGTTCAAGGGCAGGCTGGATGGGGCTCTGAGCACCCTGCTCTAGTGGGAGGTGCCCCTGCCCATGGCAGGGGGTTGGAACTGGGTGATCTTTAAGGTCCCTTCCAACCCAAACCATTCTATGCTCTGATTCCATGATTCTCTCTGTCTGTTTGGGAGGGTGAGGAGTGACAAACCACTGGCTCCAACCAACAAACTACTAAAGGAACTAATAACCAAATAAAAATTGACTGATGCTGCTCTGTTTGGCAGCACATGATTCTCTTGTGCATGACACCAGTGGCCAATTCTTCTTCTTCTTTTCCTAGGGAAGAGCTGCTCTGAGCCAGGCTCTGCACAGAGCACCAGGCCTGCCTTTAATGGTAGGCTGTATTTCACAGGGACATCCATGGGTCTCAGCAGAGCCATAAAGGAAGGGTGGATCACATCCATCACCATGTTTACTCATAGCTCTGGGGCAGCCTGGTTGCCTCTGCCAGCCCTGGGGTTCTCTCTGTGTGGCCATACCCCTCAGCAGCCACGTTTAAGGAAACCAGAGCCTGCATGAAACTGCATTTCTTTAAACATTTCTCTGCCAGCCATGACCTTGGTATAAATCAGCTGAGGAGAGGGCTCTCTCCTTCCACCAGCCTCCTGTGCTCATTCCCAAACCTTCCAGGATGTGAGCAGACTGAGGTGGTGAGGAGAAAAACCAAGTTTTTCTCCTTCCTGACTTAATTTGCTTCCAGCTCCCTCCTTAGGGATGCTGGAGGAGACTCTGAGCAGAGCTCTAAGGCTGTGCACCCTCCAGGAGCATCCCTCCCACCTTGCTGCTGTGAGAAGCCTGAATAAATCAACCTCCTTGTGCTGATAAAACCCCAGTGTCACCCAGTGCTGTACAACAGCCTTTCAGAGACACACAACCCAAACCTCCAGGAACCACCACCAAGATTTTTACAAGCATTTCTCCAGAAACAGACTTTTTCTTGCAGATTTTCACCCTGCCTGAGCTCCTGGAGAGCACTGATACAGGGAGGGAAAACAGGCACCTCCTGGGAGCCTACCCCTTAGTGTTCCCATCCTGGTCAGAAAAGTGCAGCTGGACATTTATCTCCTTTAACTGGAGAAAAATGAGTTTCTTACACTGCCCTTCAAGAGATGATCCCCTCTGAGGAGGCAGACCCCAGGCACTGGGTGGTCTGGTCGTGAGGATGCTGTGGCTGTGAGGACTAGTGAATAACCACCCCCCTTAGCTTTATCCATCCCCCAGGTTTGCAGAGCTCCCCATGCCAGCGAGTGCATCACTGGCTGATATGAACCTGAGATAAATTCTATTTTCATCACTTTTTTTTTTTTGCTAAAATGTAGCCTTAGCAGCTCGAAACAGGAGGAGCTGATGCTTTGTGGCCATCCTGACTGTTCCACGTGGCAGCCTCAACGATTCACTGGAAACCATCAAAAGACATGAACTAAAATTGTATTTGGATGTTGGAAGCATGTACAGCTCTGCCCCAGTGACCTGGAGGTGTGAGGTTCTGCACAGCTCCCTCAGCCACGCTCCCCCCACGCACCCAGGGAAGGAGGGGTTTGGGCTTTATGAAGTGCTACCAACAAGTCCCACGTTCCTCTAGATGAGGGGCAGTCTGAGGGATTCCCACTGGAGCAGGATCGTTGGGTTGCTGCTCTCCAGAGGAGCTGGGGGAGGGATGCCCAGACTGGGAGGGGGCTCTCACCAGTGGGGAACATCAATCTGCCCCGTCAGGAGTGGCGACGTGTGAGGAATGACACACTCGCAGCAGAATATACAGCTCTGGAAGGAAGTCATAAAATAGAAACCCTGGAGAGAAGAGGGGTAGTGCTGGTGGAGGGGCTTTCAGGGGGTTCCTTAAATCCTTCTCCAGCTGCTCACCCCAGCAAGAAATGCTCAGAGCACAGGGTGTTACCCTGGGTCATCCCATGCTGCCAGCACCAGTCCCACCCTTCAAATTTCACTGGTACCAGCCAGTTGTTTTCTTCTGGGGTTATTTTAAGTCTGAATGTTTCTGCTCAAGACCCAAACACTTATAAAACCATCAAATCCTTACCTGTCTTCACTTCCTTAGGATGCATTTTACCCACTCTTAAAGGTTTCTTTCCCAAAAGTACTTTTTTTTCTCACTGATGCAAAGAGGAAAGTGGGATTTATTAAGTTTTATGTTCACATTTTTATGTGGACTAGACAAACTCACTCATCATTGCATATCCTGGGTTGTTTCCAGCACTACCTCTCTGCCCAGATTTTCACTCCCAGACTCACCTACATACCACATTTCTGCAGCTTTTTCCTTCTTATTACATGAAATGACCAATGATATTATTTAAATTAGACGTTATTGAACAGCACCTTCTGAAAGGGAGAATTACTGAGGTGGCATTTTTAGCTAAAACAATGCACGTGGCCATTGGACTCTAATCATTCCCTGTTTCTTCTGCAAGGCACTGCTGTCATAGGGGCATCACAAATGTCCCTGGGGCCAAGCATCTTTGTGATGCCCCTATTTGTTCTGATTAGGAAACAGGATGGAAACACCACGAAGACCTCCTGCATCACCTGCTCCCTTGACCTCAATGGGAACATGGAGAACCACTAGGTTTGGGACCCCCAGCACCCGCTGCCTCCCAAAACATCAGCCCCTGAGCCTGGCTCTGGTGGGGCCACAGGAAATATTTTGTTTGATTCTAGCATGGACAAAAAAAAAAGGCAGCTCCCATAAACCCCCTCACTTCCATTTTTGCATACACATATAAATCTCCAGACATTGTTTTAAATATTGGTACCACTGAATCCTCATTATTTGTTTCAGTTCAATGCAACCCTGTTAACACCCCTCTCTCAATCTGCATTCAAAGCACCAGTTTAGCACCAGTAAATTAACTCCTCGCTGTAGCAGGATGTGGTATAATTTCAAAACGACTGTAGGGGTTCCTAAATTGAAAAGGTGATGATCCTCTGAAGATTTACATTCAGCACAGCACAGTCTATGCAGCATCACCTTTAGAGGCTCCCTGGGCTGAAGGTCATTATCAATCGCTGTTTAATCAACCAAGTCATGCACACAGGCAAAGGTTAACTGAGCATGGACCTCTCCACCTGCCTTTGTCAGCTCCAGACAATTTGTAGCCTAATAAAGCTGCTCTGATTGCACTTAACACCTGCTTTAAAATCCAGCCTCATTAATACCCTGCTAATGAAGCAGAAGTCTTCTAGCAAGGGCAAAGACAAGGGGTTTGCCTTCCATCAGATGACCTGAATGGCATTTACCCACCAGGCAAGATGTTTGCACAAAGCCCTTCCAAAGAAAGCAATTGGGAATAATTGCCAACGATCTTTTAATTTAATTTGGAAGGCAAACAAACAAACAGATCGTGTTTGCCTTGCATGGTGCAGGGGTTTGGCACTTTGGTGGGATGTGCTTTCATGTTTTTCCCAAAGGCTGCTCTGGTTTCAGCCTAGCAAATGGTGAGGAGAGGGTGTGGGACAGTGCCAGGGAATCATATCCTGCTCTCTGACAGGCATCCATCACTACATCAAGCAATAATCAAGCAGAATAAACCAGAATTTAATAAAATAAACATCTACAATGATCTTATTTTGGAGTTTCTGTTTCCCCTGATGATGACAACAGACAATAATGTCAATGCTACCAGCCCTGGGTATGTTCTCCATCCCCTGCAAAGCAAAACTTCTTTGGTGTGAGGGTGTCAGAGCCTGTGCCAGGCTGCCCAGAGAGGTTGTGGAGTCTCCTGCTCTGCAGAGATTCCAACCCCCCTGGACACTGCACTGCTGGGCCCTGCTCTGGGTGCCCTGCTGGGGCAAGTGGGTGGCACCAGATGATCTCCAGAGGTCCCTTCCAACCCCCACCACACTGGGATTCTGGGGTTCTGTGATTCTGTCCCCAGCACAAACCCCATCCACAGGGATCATGCAACACAAAACAATGGGATCCCAGGGAGGCACAATCCCCCTGTGACTCTCACCATCTCTAAATCCCACTGAAACCCATCACACTTGAGATGAGCAGAATGGTGAGCTCCTCTTTTCCTCTTTGTGTATATTGTCTTCATTCTTTATTTCTCTTTGGCTTCAATACAACAATCCCCTCACAGAGATGGAGATTAAAGCTGCGTTGGCAGAGACACTTCAACATTAACCAGAGAGGCAAGTGAGCAATGCCAGACCTCAAGTAAATCCTCTCCACTTGAGACCTTGAAAACTAGACTAGACAAAATGTTGGTGGAAATATTACAGGGAGAAATCCTGCACTTTCTCAGAGTAAAGAACTACCAAGTGACCTGTTACGTCTTGAATTCCACTCCATGGAAGAAAATCCTCATTTTCTCCTTTTTAAAATGCTCTCCTTCCAGGAAACTATGGGAGAGCCTTGCAAAAAACCCCAGGACAACCCAAGATTTCATCATTGTAATGAGATGGAACCAGTCTGGCTGTGAACACTGATGCCCTGGTGGGCGAAAGCTCAAGAGATTTGCAGTTTCTTGGTTATGTTGTCCATGTACAAAGGGCAAAACTCTGATCCTGCAGTGGGGTGGGAGGAGCTGAGTGTGACTCACCAGGAACTTTGGCCGTATGCAAGGAAAATTTAACCCTGACCCGAGCTGAATCATCCTATTTCCACTTTGTTGTGTCTGTGGCCACCCCGAGGACATCCAGGGATGTATCCTGCTGAGGCCATGGGAGCAAAACCCAGCTTTGAACCTCCAGGGAGTCTTCTAGAGTGTTGGAGACCATCTTATTCGAACCCCTGGTAGGATTTTGACCAGCAATTCCTAACCCTACCCGTTCAAATACTGGTAAATGAGGTGAAATGAAGGAAAAGTCCATTTCTCAGGCAGCTCTTCACCTGCTTTCTCTGCAGCTTTCTGCTGGGCACGTGCCTGATGGTGCCAGCACACGTGTCCTCATGCTCCCACCACCTGGGCACTGCTACTCACAGCTTGATCCATCCTTGTAATAAATGCTCTGTGTTCAAAACCCCACCGAGTTGGCTAATGGAGATGATCAGGTCATCTTTCTTTGTCTCCTCTCCCTTCCAGCTCCAATCCCCTCCGTGAATGCTCAGTTTTACAACTATTAATATGTACAATTAACCCCTAAATTCGAAGATCCTCCAACAGGCAGCTGCACAACAAAAGATTTGCTTAATCTGGGAAGAGGAGCTGGAGATGCTTGGTAATTTTGGTATTAGCTACAAGGGAGTGATTCAGCTACAAGAAAACTCAAGCAGAGGTTTTCTTCACCAGGCTGCCTTGTTCAACCATAATTCACATTTAAAACCACAGTGTTCAAGGTTCTTCTGCACTTTGCCAATGGAGGATCCGGGCAGCATCATGTGAGAACATCTGCCCCACCAACTCAGGAGAGTGATGATCAAACTGGAAACCACCAGCACGTTTGAGGGGCTGTTCACTGCAAGGGAAGACATGGAGGAGCTCACAGAGTTAAGAACATATTGTGCAAAATGAAAAAAAGCATCAAAAATGGAAGTCAAAGTCCTAGCCTGGACTGGAGAGCTGCAGTGTGGGGTGCACTGGTAGAAAAGCTCAGCCTGGAGAAGCCTGGTCCTGCCTCAGAGGCCAGACCCAGCCTTGCATTTAGGGCTGCTCAGAAGTAAGTGGTGGCACACACATGCCTCACTGGGACACACTTTTCCACCAGAAATAGTCCTGCCAAGGAATTTGGGATGGGCTGTGAGGAGTGAGGGCTTGGAGAGCCCCATAAATGGGTAGAAGTCCCAGGCTGGCTGCATGTGCCAGCTTGATTCTTCTGGTGCAAGCCCTGTGAACATCACCTGGGATGGAGGGGACTCCTGCCAGCCCTACCTCCACTTTTTTGTTCATAGAATCATTTTGGTTGGAAAATACCTTTAAGATCATCAAGTCATTAACTCAGCACTGCCAGGGCACCACTGCCCCATGTCCCTCAGCACCACACCTCCATGGGGGGCTTGGAAACCCCTCCAGGGATGGAGAATCCACCACCTCCCTGGGCAGTTTATCAACATTTTATGCCCTTTTTTTCAAGGGTTGCTTGAGGAACCCTTTCATCCTGGGTGTCTTCTCTTCTGGGTCCTTCAGAAGAAGGGAGCAAGAAACCCCAACAGTGCTCCTCAGAGCAGGACAACGTTGTCTCTTGGGTATCTCTGCATCAAGGACAACGAATGGGGAAGATTCCCAACCTGCAAAAAACCCAGGAGAAAACCTCTTTCCACCCAGAAACTGGGTGGATATTAAATCCAAGCACGTTGCCTTAATGAATTCATCTTGGAGTAGGTTGGGTGAGAGGATAAGTAGATGCAAAGCAGAGGATGATATCCTGGCAGCCACGTGCAGCTCATTACATCCATTGGCTGGGGCTGACACGTTTCATGCTAAGAAGTTGAATTTCTATTTGGGCAACCAGATGCTCTGAGGCATCTCAAAGTGCCACCGACCGTGTTCCTACTCTGGGCTTAACCAAACTGAGCATGGATGGTTTGTGAGTCAGCTATGAGTCAGACGTGGAGTGGTTGGATTTATTTTGCTTTTTTTTCCCCAGCTATCTCCCCAGGAAAATAGAGAAAAGAAGTTTGAATGGTTTGTAGGAGTCAGCAAGCAGCTGCAAATCTTAGCTCGGATCATTTCAATGTATTTATGCTGTTTATTGTGTCTGTGTAAAGCTTTGTGTGCAGATCCCAGTGTGCCTCAAGGTTAAGATGGATTCCTCTAACATATTTCATTAAGACACCTTGTGATTTTCATAATAAACCAAGCTGGAGTAAAACTAAACACTTGGATCAATTTTTCCACCCCAAAGAACTTGCCAGTGACCAAACAGCTTCTCCTAAACTTATCCAGGGTAACTCACCTCTCTGGCCATCACCACTAGAAACTGCCTTTGGAAATTAAATTCCCAATTCAAATGTTTATAATGGTCATCAAGAAGAAACTTTAAAGATGTGCTCTGAGCAAGCTGCACATACTTTGCTGACACAGTGTTTAAAAGACACAGTGAGTCAGATTTAGGCACAATTAAGCTGGAGAGCGTGGCATTTAATTTACATTTTGGGGGGTGAAATGGGATGTCAAGAGTGTTATGGGTGTTGAAACTGACCCCCTCTCAGGCTGCTCTTTTCCAGCTAAACAGCCCCAGGGCTCTCAGCCTTTCCTCAGCACTGAGATGCTCCAAAATTGGGGATGTTGAAATTCCCCCCTCCATACACATGCAAAGAAATGAGCTTTACTTTGCAAACTCCAGCAGATGTTTTGCTAAGCTGAGCTCAGCTGCAGAAGTTATGCTCTACAAAGCACTGGCTGGGGAGATGATAAGACACACACCAGCAATGTTCCACCACTCTAAAAATAATAAGAGCTGTGCCCTGTAGCAGTAGGGTGTAGATTCCTGTGGTGTGGTAGCTCCTGCCACATACTGATTAGAAATATATGAGCCTTTTTTAGAATCAGACAATTGTTTAGACTGGAAAAGACCTTTAAAATCACCAACTGCTCATGCAGCACTGCCAGGGCACCACTGCCCCATGGCCCTCAGCACCACAGCTCCATGGGGGGCTTGGAAACCCCTCCAGGGA
>JAOEGS010003366.1:0-84392 GCA_025447755.1 Corythornis vintsioides
AAGTTGGAGCACAAGAGGTTTAGGGTAAACACAAGGAAAAACTTTTTCCCAGTGAGGGTGACAGAGCTCTGGAACAGACTGCCTAGGGAGGTTGTGGAGTCTTCTTCTCTGGAGACATTCAAGACCCACCTGGATGTGTTCCTGGGTGACTTAGTCTAGGTGATCCTGCTCTGGCAGGACTAGCTGATGAACTAGATGATCTTCTAGGTCCCTTCCAACCACTAACATTCTGTGATTCTGTGAAACCTGAGTTCACATGCTAAACCTGACATAAATGCTGGCTTGTTGGAGTTCAGGCATTGCTTCCTAGTGTTTAAATATGATTTTTTTTTCTAAGGTGAATGAGGATGAGTGAGCTTCACTTCCTCCAATGTACTCCAATGGGTGTTTCATGATACCTGGATCAGAAACCTGCAGGAATCCTGCTTCTCAGACTGGGGAGAGAAGCAGAACACTCCTACGGGAGCATTACCAACTAAGCAGCACAATACTGAGCCCGTATGGTAGAGCAAGCCACAGAAACAGCTTGCAAAAAGGAATCCGTATAGAGGAATCATAGAGTGGTTTGGGTTGGAAGTGACTTTAAAGATCATCTGGTTCCAACCTCCCTCCCATGGGCAGGGACAACTTCCACTAGACAAGGTTGATCAAAGCTCCATCCAACCTGGCCATGAATGCTTCCAGGGAGGGGGCATCTACAACTTCTCTGGGTAACCTGCTCCAGTATCTCATCACCTTCATAGTAAAGAATTTCTTCCAAATTTCTAATCTAAATCTACCTTCTTTAGTTTGAAGCTTTTAACCCTTGTCACTACAAGCCTTTGTAAAAAGTCCTTCTCCAACTGTTTTGTAGTCCCCCTTCAGATTACTGGAGGGCTGCAACAAGGTATCCTCCAGATCTTCCTCCTCTGAAACATTAACAACCCGACTCTTTTAGCCTGTCCTTGTAGGAGTAGGTGCTACAGCTCTCTGATCATCTTTGTGAATCTCCTCTGGACCTGCTCCAACAGGTCCATGTCCCTCTTGTGATGGGGGCTCCAGAGCTGGACACTACTCCGGGTGAGGTCTCACCAGAGCTGAGTAGAGAGGAAGAGTCGCCTTCATCGACCTGCTGCCCAAGAAGTCTGAGCTCTGAATGGGAGAAATATTGCTGAACAAATAGGCTTTAAAAAGCAGACTCTGGCAAATCTGTGCCATTCTGGATTCAGCCAGATCACTGAAGTTTAAGCTGATCCTAAACAAAGATCAGTGAGAAAAAGTGAGCTTTCGGATTCTATCGCAAATTATGACTATACTTTTGAGGAAGACAGGAGTTAAAGAAATGTATGATCAGACTTGCTTTTTGTACATTGTTTTCTGAAAGGTCAATTCTAGTATTCAGCACCAAGCATTAGAAAGGATTTGTTTTCACCTGTTACTCAACTCGTTCTACCTGATGCACAACCTCTCGAAATACCCCTGTGACACTGACTTACACAAGCATGTCCTTGTGGAGCTGTGCTGCTAGTGTTGATGTTAAAGAACTAACACATTTAAGGAACTTGTTTGTGTTATGTGGACTTAAACAGATAAGGATCTTTTGTCTTTTGGTAGATGTGCTGTTTGAAGTAACTATTGAAATAAAACCCAAGGACTGGATTCCTCATGGTGGAAGTGAGTTCCAAAAGGGTCTTCTTGAATCTATGAAGAACCATGTAAGTCTGAGCATGGGAAGGGGGAGAAAAACAAATGTGATGACCCAGATCTTCAACCAGAAGATACCATGGTGTGCATTTAATTCCAGGGATTTTCTGTTAAAGCCACATGACAAACAAGCATCTGAGTTGCTTGTGCTGGTTGTCATCTGGGGCTAATGCTGATGCCCTGGCAGGGTGCCTGGCCACAGTGACTGGCATTTAGTTGCAGCAGCCCTTCATAGTACCATGCCACCACAAGGCAGCAGAAAAGCACTGCAGAGACAGGGATATAACCAACTGAAGGCTGTAACATGCCTCTGGAAATGGGAAGCTTGTAGCAAGAACCTAAAAAAAGGGCAAGTGTGTGAGCATCTGTGTTCAGGGCTGCATCCAAACTTCCTTCCGGGATGTGAGCTGGAACAGCTACAGGGTTCAGTCTGCTCCTAGCCTAAAGCTGCTATCCATCCACCGATGTTCTGCAATGATTTAGCACCCAAATGCTTAACTGGGTCTACTGTTGCCTTTCCTTTTCCCAAATGACCTTGTGTGTTTGTGGGAGTTGAGCTGAAGCTAAGGAGATGGGAACAATTAGTAGTCTCCCAGAGAAAAGGCTCAGAGCAGCAGGCTATGAGACATGTAGTGCATCCCAAATCGTTTGTGAAGGGGAAGAGCAAGGTGGAGAGGGAGACTAAGAAAGGAAACTGTTTCTGTACTCCTTCCCATCACAGAAGAAATTAGCTCTAGTCACTCTGTTCCTTTGCAGGTCCAGGAGAACCTGAAACTTTCTGCCAGCAGAGTCAATGAAATAAAGTTTAAGGAAATCAAAAGGTAGGGTTACTGCTATGCCACTGTCTAGGCAGGTGATTCTGCTATAGCCTGTAATATTTCTTGCATAGCTGTGGCTTTGCTTCTTGTTCTCCTTCCCTGGGCAGAGCCCCAGCCTTGCTCCTCTCCTGTGTTCTGTAACTTGTCCTGAAAGCAGAAAAATTAACCTATTTCCCAGAAGAAAGATGGTGAAAATGAATGTTTAATGCTGGATAGGCCCTTTATAGGTCTAAGATGGATTTCAACTCTGGAGAGAATAAGGATCCTCACACATGCCACAGTGTCTGCTGGAGAAATGTGGGAGCTGTCAGTAAGGTCCCTGCCACACTTTGTTGAGGGTGACCTGGGGCTGCAGATTGCCACTGCAATTCACTTTGCAGGAATATCTAGTCACTTCAGCCTAGCTCCAAGTGAGGAGCCATTACTGGGCTTTTGTTTTTCCCTTGCTCCAAGTGCAGAGCTGCCTCTTGTCACAAATAACCTTTGCAAGAGCCTACAGCTAATAGAAGCAGGTGGAAGGTCTAAATGGGCTTTCAGAGCTGGGGCTGGCAGTCATGTTTTCTTCCTGCCTCACCCTGAGCTCTCCCCTGCCTGCAGGACAAGGGATGCCAACCTGCTGCTCACCTTCTGGCTGCATCTGAAGCCAGAGGAGAGAAACCTGTCTCGGCTCCTGCGTTCCCAGCTGGAGGAGCTGCTTGGCACCTCGGTAGGAGTGAAGAAGCTCCAGCTTCTCTCGTTGCTCGTTGAAGGTGGGTGCTTTGTTTTGCAGTAAACCCTCTTATGTCAAGTCTGACTCAACTCATGGCACCTATTTATTTCCTCTGTTATAGATGTGAACGAGTGCAGTGCTGGGGTCGGCCTCTGTGGGGAGGAGGCCGAGTGCTTCAATGGCGTGGGCACCTACCTCTGCCGCTGCAAAAAGGGCTACGAAGATCATTCTCCCACCAAGTCTGGCACCCTCTGCATCCATGCTCCCCGATCAGGTAGAGGACAAAGTAGTGTCTCTGCTTTCTCCTTCAAATTGGTGTTTCCTGTGAGAGGCATCTGTGCACATCACTCTTGTCTTGTGCAACCTGGTGAGTGATTCCTGGCCAAGGCCAGGGGCTCTCCCCTTGATTGGGGTCCTACCAGCTCTGCCAATGTGTATTGCATGGGATGTTTAAAAATGGCACGGCCACTGGAGTGGCACTGGCTTTAGATAGGCAATTTCCAGCTGACCTTGTAGGCTTCCTCCTTTGGCTTTAGGAGCTCCTCTTTGGCAGTTGTTCTCAGATATGGGCAGACTTGGAGGCAAATGTGATCCTTTCAGAAAATGAGGGGAGAACGAGTGAGTTTTAGTCAATGTAGGCATCTAAGTTAAGATGTGAGTTTTGTACTTGAAGGAGAAATGGTACTTCCCAGATTCCAAAGGCATCAGCTTTCAGAGATCAGCCTCGATAGACATCTAAGAGGTGACCTGCATCTGTTAACTGTGGCAGGTTAAAGTATTGCTGCTCATTGCATGTAATTCAGTGTGGCATCTGTGCTCCCAAAGGCTCTGCAGAGTGGTGCTTGAAAGCTTTAGGGAGTGGTGCTGCTTCTGGGCTACTTGGTACATGAGGGACATGGACATACTGGTGAGAGTACAGTGAAGTGCCACAAGAATGATGGACTGGAGCATCTGTCCTATGAAGAAAGAGTGAGAGCTATGAAACTGCTTGGTCTATAGAAGTCTCAGGGGGATCTTATCAATGTATATACCTACCTGAAGGGAGGGTGGAAAGAAGACAGAGTCAGGCTCTTCTCAGGGGTCCAGTGACAGGACCCGAGGCAGTGGACACAAAGTGAAACACAGGAGGTGCCCTCTGAACATAAGGAAACCCTATTCTGGATGTGAAGGGGACTGATCACTGGTATGTGTTATTCAGGGATGGAGACTCCATAATAGTCTAGATGTGGTCCTGGGCAGATGAGTCTAGGTGGCCCTGCTTGAGCAGAGGAACTGGACCAAATGACCTTCAGAGGTCCTTACCTCAACTCTTCTGTGATCAATTCTGTGATTTGCTTTCCTGCTTGAGGGATGCTACTGGTGGTAAGGCTTGGTAAGGCTCACCCACCTGGGGTACTTAACAGGTGATTCAATACTGGTAACAGCCCATGGCATTGGCTGCTGGGTTCTCCTCACCAGTTGCACTGACACTTTCTCATATAACCTGTCCATGAGGCCTAGTCTCTTTTTCCCCAGTTTGCTACTTTCTCTGCATCAGGGTTAAAATTTGGCATGTGTGAGCCTTCATTCCTCCAGACCTTCTGCATCTCCTGGCCTTGGCTGCTCAGGCTTGTTACTAGAAGTGAAGTGTGGCCATGGGTATTTTATTAATTACCTTTGCTGAAATCCATGTGATCCACAAACTTGGTCAGTCCTTGGGGTGCTCTGTGGTCTCCTGTCACACTGTAGATCTTGGTGAGAAAGACATTGATGTTCCTGATGTTTATCCCATTGTTTCTCTAACATATTTGACACAAAGTTAAGAAGATGGTAGGTGGTGCTTGAATATAATTAGGGCTTTTGGTAAAGCTGGCTTTACCAAAACTGCTACTTATCCCTTTGCAAGTGGCTTGAACTTGAACATGATCATGTAGTCAAATTGCTTTTCTTATGAGTCCATCCAGCTCCAAATTTATTAAGCAGTTATGCAGTTTAAGCCTATCCAAACTGGCTGGATATAATACTGTAGTAATATATAAATAGTCTTATAAATGTATATTTTTCTCTTGGGTCAAGGAGAGGGCCTGTCAGGTCTGCATGGGAATTGTAGTAGGTCTTTTAGACTCCATGTAGCTGAACATGGGTTTGGCAATGGCTTTACTCTGAGTTCTCCTGGAGTATCAACAACCCTGTACTGTTCCTTAAGACTGGCTCTTGCTCTAAATATTTTTTTGGGTTGGAGGTTTGGGAGGGATGCTCTGTCCCAGAAGTGGCCATTAGGGTTTCTGGAGAGCAGCAGGGGAGGTGTTGACACTCCTGAAGGAGCACCCACAGCTCCACATCTCACCTCTGAGCACTGTAGTCATGATGTGTGGGGCATGTGAGGGACTGTGATCACAGTGGAGGCCACTGGAGCAAGCAGGATGAGGCCACGGCCCTTTTCTTGCAGGGATCAACTTCTTCCTTCTCCATGCTGACATCCTGGTGGGGGCGGCCATCATGGCTGCCCTGGTGATGCTGGTTGCTGCTGGCATCATGTGTAGGGTTGGCAGGTGGGGATGCCACCCCAGAAGGAACCCCAGCCCTGAGGAGCCAGCAGTGAGTGCTGTGGAGGAGCCAGCGATGGAGCTGCATGACCTGGGGGAGTGCCTGCGCCTCGAACCCTTCCAGCTGAAGCTGAGGGCTCGGGCACCTGAGTGGCTGTGGAGTGCCCGTGCACACTCCAGTCAGGCATACCAGGTCTTCCTGGAGCAGTCTACCCCGCTCTGAGGATGTCCCTGGCTGACACAAACCACTGGTTGTGTAAACCCTTCTGGTGTGTTTTATGGACCACAAATATCCCACCACAATTCTTCCTTGCTTTGTAATTTAATTTTTTAAATAATTGCTCAGCTTGGGAAACAAAGTGCTTGGTCCACACCCCTGTGTATGTTCTCCTTACTGACCCTGCTCAAGAGCTGTGCTGAACTGTCAGCACATGGAAATTAGTATTTTTTAAATGAAAAAAAAAAAAAAAAGGAAATAATATAAGGAAAGGAAAGGAAATAATTTAAGAAATTAAAAAATACTCTGCATCTGTTCTCAGTGTTGCCTGCTTTCCCCTACCCCTAAGGCAGAGCTCTATAGAAAGCCCTCTCACAATATGAGGGGTTTCTTCCAGCTTGGCTGAAAAACAGATAACTTGTCTTAAAGTATTGGGGCTACTCATGGTCAGGTTATGGCACAGGGGTCCCCTGTCACTGAATGATGGGGACAGTATTTTTGGTGCTTGTGTGAATGCTGGTTACTGAGATGCTGACTGCGGAAAGCACCATCACCAAATAAATTCTCCTTGTTAGCACCAACGCACAGATATCTCCCAAGCTTGTCCTCCAGCTGAAAGTTTCTAACTTCTCTATTTGTCCAGTTTAAGGCTTTTAAATTTTGAGTTCCCTCTGGGATGTTGTAAATGGTGTGGTGGCAAATGGCCCACTGGAGGGCGCTGTCTGCCACCAAAACCCAGCAAGGGCTGCTGCTGCGGAGCTGTGCCCCTTTGCTGGCAGGGGCAGGGGCTGCGAGATGTGGGGCACAGCTGGAGGTCCCCGAGTGAACCAAGACCAGTTAGTACTTGCTCACGGATGGTCTCTTTGTGCTTATTGACCGGCTTTGGCAAAGATGTTCTGTGGAGTTGTGGGCTGAATATAGCAGCTTGCACATCTACCCAGTTCAGTGTTTGCTCTTCAGGGTGAGCTAAAAGGGGCTGGAAATGGCCCTGCTGCATTTCTCTGCAGGGAAGCAGTGAGGACGCTGGTGAAAGAGGAAAAAGGGACCTCGGAGACTTCCCTAGATTAACTCTTTTCCATCCTTCCTCCTCAAAAGCAGTTCCTACATCTCAGCTACTGAATCACGGGGAATTGCATGGAGGGGGATGAGCCAAGGGCGGGAGCTGCAGTAATCATCGGGGCATTATAAATGCCAAAGTTGTACAAAATCAGACAAGAGGATCTTACTTTCTCTGAAATGATAAAGAAATGAGAATCCCCAGTGCCTTGGCTGGCAGTTGTGGTGGCCTTTGGGTGAGGGATGACAGTGTCGCTCTCCAGGCTCATACTTCTGCCTGCAGAGAAGATATGCAAAGCAGAGTGACCAGCTCCCTGCATGCACTCTCTCAACAGCAACTTGCTTCAGTGCTGTTTAGTGCCTTCCAGGTTTCGGTACCAATCAGGTTAGACAAAAATAGATCTCAAAAAGACATCCTGAGTGTTGCTTCCTTTGACATATGTGGAGCAATCAGCTCTTACCTAACATTTTCCATGCTTGGTTTTCAAAGTATTTGCAAATAGCAGAGAATTAAATGCAAATGTCTCCTCGGGAGGCAGATAAGTGTGTGTAATTTTCCATCCTAAAGAGAAGGAAGGCGTTAATGGGTTTGTGCAAAGTGTGTTTGTTTCCCTGCTGAGGTCAAATAAAAGCAGCAGGGGCTAAAATAATGCTGTCCTTGTGCTCAGCCTTGGATTTGGCCAAACTATCTTCTCCCATTTTCCCTTCTTGGCTCCAGGAATGGGGCCTGGAAGCTTTTCAGGCTGCAAACTCTGTTCTCTCCCAGTAAGGTAAGATTTGGTTCCCAAAGAGAAGCACCTAATGAGCAGATGGATGCTTCTGCTGACTTTCCAGCTTTTTCAAGAGCAGGGTGAGCCCCAAACTGTGCTCCTTTGTAGGACTTAAGCTCCTGCAATACTCAGCAGGTTAATGAAGCTGTTGTCTCTGCACCACCTAGTTATGAAACCAGTGCATCCTGCTCTTTCCTATAGCCATAGTGTGCTTTGGCCCATTTTTAAGGGTTTCTTTGAGCTTGATTATCACTACTGCATAGCTGCTGGAAAGCATCAGAAGCTGGATTTGCACAACATCACTCAAGAAGTACCAGATGAAGGGGTGACACACATTGGGAACACAGCTGGTGCTTTCAAGAGCTCATGGTAGCTCCATTGCATTACTGCTTCTGTAAGCCATTGTGCTTCAAACTCAAAGAATAGCTTATATAGATAAAATGAATCTATTTTTACATATGTGCCACAGCCACATGCTATGAATGCTAATTGCAAGTGAAATAACTCTTCTCTGGGTCTTTCCCAGCAGCTTAATCTGAAAATGGCTCTCAGGATGACCCAGAGCACCTTCTGTGGTACAAGGGGTCTTGTGGGTGGTGACCTTGAGTGGTTTGGCACACTGGCAATGATGTGCCATTCCCCAGCTTGGCTTGTTTCAAATGCAGAGATGGTTTAGGGCTGAGACAGCCAGGCAGCACCTGGGCCCCATTACACTCTGAGCAGCTGCATCAGTGCTTGCAGGAAGTGGGCTGCCAAAGCAAATGGTGGGCAGAGAGAGCAGAAGGGTTTCTGTTCCTGGCCAGGATGCCCCAGCTGCATCTTTGCTGGCTGTCCCCTGTTTGTAGATTTGTAATGTAGTCCTTGCCTCATGCAAAGGGATGCCCTATCCATACATGCATTCTCATGCTGATGTGCAAGGGGCTGCAGAACTGCAAGGCATTCATACCCTCCAGCATGAGAAGAACAGTCAGACTACACCTTTCCTGATGTAAAGCACGCAGTCCCTTTTACAGCTCAGTCTTTGAGAGAGTCTAGTAGGCTTCCTTGAGATTTTTGGTTGCTTGAGGTTCTACTTTCTGGGACCAGCAGAGCCAGAAGACCATGGCTAGGGGATCTTGTGTCTGAGTCTTGAAGTCAGTGTCTTGGAAATGCTTGTTCAGTCAGGATCTGGCTGTATCCCCAGGGGGAGATCACCCTGAGCAAGCAGCCTCCCTGTTTGGAGGTTGAGGTTTCTCAGATAGAAAGGACAATAGACAAAGCTTAGCCTGCCTTGTCCCAGTACACAGCTTGCTCTTAAACCTTGGGGGGGGGGGGGGGGGGGGAATAACTAATATTGTGGGGAAAGTCTCCAGCGTTTAATCTACCTACTCCAGCCTATTCCTATGCACTAAGGCTGTCCAGAGAACTTGTGGATCCTCCCTCCCTTGAAATGTTTAAGGCCAGGTTGGACACAGCCTTGAGCAACCTGATCTAGTGGAAGGTGTCCCTACCCTTGGCAGGGGGGTTGGAACTAGGTGATGTTTAAGGTCCCTTCCAAGCTAAACCATTCTATGATTTTACAACTTCTTAAATTTTTGCTGTAGACCACAGAGGGAAGTTCTGTGACTTCCACTGCAGCACAGCCAGCTGCTGTGGGAGGACCTGGCTACCCAGTGGTCCAGGGCAAGGATGGCATACGGTTTCAACCCATCATTTTTTATTTCTATTGCTTGCAGTCTGCACTGTATTCCAAACACAAGGCTTCCACTGGACCATCTTTCACTGCAGAACTTCATCCCAACAAATTGTCCTGTGCTGGCCCAGGGGGAAGGAGAAAAACCCAGTCTGGAGATGTACCCAGGCAGGGCTTGCTGCAACCAAAGCACTACAGCAGCAGGTCCATCTGTGCTCCATGTGAAAGCAGGAGGTGGAGCTGGCATGCTGCCCCTGTCCTTATCAGGTGTGAAGTGACAGCACTTGCCCCTCATGGCTGTGCTTTGGAGAAAGGTCAGGCTTTTATTGGAAGCATCTAATGTGCACTGGTAAGCTGTGTGCAACACACAGCAGGACTTAGATCCAGATATCAAGCCCATCATAAGCAATAGGTGTTCCAGTTTTCATGTTACAAATATCAGCCATTTTGTCTTTCCATTGAGGCCAGAGGGGCCATGCATAGCCCTGTTCTGCCTCATGAATGACAGGATGGCTTTCAGGAACAGCACATCCCTCCCTTCTTGCTCTCCAGAGTCAAATGGAGAGGGTCTGATTTTCTTCCCTCTGTTTCAGCTTAGGCTGTTGGCATCTGCTCTTCTATCTCATCTGTGGTGGAATGAGTTAATAGACAATAAAATGAGACAAATCTGCTGGATCTGTAAATCTGAATTCGGGCACTGCAGTACGAGATTGACTGGAAGCTCTGCTGCTTCTGACATCCCAGATGAATTTGTTGCCTTGCTGTGCAGCACTCTGCTCGCTCACAGCCCTTGGCCATACAAAATGACATACTTTTGATTTATGGGCTATCAGGTACAATTTTTTTTTTTGTAGCAGGGACTGTTCTTTTTATACATTATCATTGAGTGACTGTGGTGTGTGCAGAGGTTTCAGAGTGTCTGTGATTAACTTGGAGACCAGCAGATGTTTTAGGAGCTGTGAGGGAGGAACAGTATTTGAATGTCAGCTGTTTACTTTCTGTTGTTGTTGATGCTTTTAAAGACATTTACTGAGCTGTGGTTGAACTCTTTCTTCCCAAATGCTTCAAGCTCCTCTGATTGAATTTTTGTCCTAAGTTTTCAAAGGCAGGGCAAGTCTCACCATAATGCTGTCCTTGGACATGACTCATCAAGCTAGGGGAGAAGATATGGAGGAAGTTCCTTGTGGAAGATCCATCACCCTAAATATTTGCACCTGCCTCATCAGAAAAGCCATAAAGAATGAGAGACATCTCATTGAATATGTGGTGGCCGATACATCAGCCTGGGTAGTGAAAGCAAAAAACAATGTGTGGGGAGAATCACTGTGAAGGGAGATGCTGGAAAGCAGTTTGGTTTTCTTTCCCACACATAGGAGAGAGCTGGGAAAGGAATATGGGTGCTTGCAGCCTGCTGGGACACCACTTGTGTCTTGTATTCTGCTGCTCATAAACATCTGCCTAGTGAGTTGCCTCTGCTTGCATTTCAGAAGACTGGAATAAAACCAAAGGCTGAAGCCCAAGAGAAATGGCAAATGGTTTCAGCTTATTGCTGCTGTTAAAAAACGCATGCAGTCATGGGACTGGGTGGGTGATGAAAATTATTACAATTTGGAGGGGCCCCTAGATGAAAAACTTAGGGATTGGTGGAGCTTAGTTTAAAGAGGAAAGAAATGAAAAGCTGTGGTGGTGATATAGATCCTAACTGGCTTGTCTCATGGTACAGGAATGAGGGGACGCTCCCTGAAAGCAATCTGCAAATTCAAACTTTAAACTCATAAAGGATATATTTTGGGTTTTTTTGGGTTGCTGCTTTTTTTTTTTTATCACTTAAAATGGGGCAGTAGAGTTCACTGACAGCAGATACAGCTGACAGCAGGTTCTGTGGTGCCCAAACAGGGGTTATATACAGAAGCAAGGACTGAAAACAACTCAAGTCCTTGTGTGAAAGTGAAAACATACAATGAAGGGTTTGAAAGTCTCCTGCTTCAGGCCATAACTAGTGAGAGCAGGGAAGGAGTTTCTTTGCACAGCAGACTAAACCACATGGTGCTGATGTTCTGGCACCTGCAGCTGGGACTGAACCGCATAGGGCCATGCCAGCACCTCACTGTTTTTGGATCATGTTCACATATATTGTATTTGTAAATATGTGAATATGGAAGGTATTACAATTCACAATAACAGAATTTCCCACTATTTCTTACTTCTTTACTTTTTTTACTACTCTTAGCTTTCTGAAGGAATTTTTCTCTTATATATTGGACTTAGTATACTGAACTCTGGGGTTATTTAATCATGCATAGTCTTCTAATTTTGTAGGTATAATGAAAATCTACCTAGAAACTAGACAGATAGTATCCAACTATCTGAAATATATATAAATTGAAAATACACTCTAAAGCATAAAAGTGGAAAAAAAATAAAAGTAGAGCAACTTTTTGTTTTGTTTTGTTTTGTTTTTTTGCTATAGTAGTAATAAAGTAGTAATTCTCTGTAGCTTCTTTCACCACATTCCAGTCTTTCATCCTATGTTTCTGTTGTTTGGTTTGGTTTTACAAGATACTTGACATCCATTGTTCTTGCCTTGTCCACTGATGCAGCCACTCCATTGTAGAAGGCCACAAGGTTAGTCAGCCACTATTTGCCCTTGGTAAAGCTATGTTAGCTGTGACTAATGCCCTCTCTGTCTTCCATATTTTTGAACATATCTTTCAGGAGGTTCTGCTCCATGATCATACCAGGCACAGAGATGTGTCTGGTTGATAGTTCACAGATTCCTTCTTTTTGCCCTTTTTCAAAATAGGCATAAGGCTTGCCTGTGGGTTTTTCACAGGTGTTTCCCTGCTGGTTCCTAATCCGTCAGTTGCCCTGTCTCTTCTCTGCTGCTCAAAACATCTCCTTCACCTATTAAACCTAACTTAAAGCTCTCTGTATAAGTTTGCGCAGCTAAGAAATTACTTGGGGGTGCTAGGAGAAGCTCCAGCTCCTGGGAAACTCGGGCTGCTTCTGAGCAGTGACTTTCCACTGAACTTCCTTGGGCAGCCCTTCAAGAACTAGCAAAGGTGGTTTGAAAGTCCAAATACTAGCACTTAGTGGGATATCCACTCCAGATGTATGGAGGCTTTAGGTGACCCCAAATCCCTCAACATCAGTTGGTGCAGCTGGGGCTGTGCAAGCTGGAGTGCAGCAAGGCAGGAAATGTGCATTGTTGGGAAGGGGCAAGCACGGGGAGGGCAGGCTTGGAAAACCTGTGGCTTTGCATCTGAGCAGTTTTTGGGCTGAAAGCTTTAAAAGAAGCTGGGCCATAATAAAGGTTTGAAGACAGACAGTAACAATGTGGAGAGAACAAAGTGGTTTCCAGTTAGGCACCACCAAGCTGCAATGGGAGGCGCAGTGGATATATCTGGATCAGTTTCAAATTAACCAGGCAAAACAATTAAGCCTGCTTTATTGTAAAAAGGTAGTGTTTCTCTTCTACCCTGATGTAAAAGCCTGTTCTTCTATTTCCTACCTCTTCAGAGGCAACAGCTGAGGCTCCCCACCCACCCTGTGGATATCACAGGAGAGTTTAATTTCTTCATTTGAGCTGCTGCCATGAACACAGTTATTACCTGCAGATGTGTGTGTGCAAGCACAGGCTCTGTGGAGATGGAGGGAAGAAGCTGGCTTTGTGGGGGTGAGGAGAGCTGTCTAAACAGCAAGGGTTCCTGGAAGGAGGCAGCACATACTGCGAATTGGGTCTGTTCCCAGAGCATCTTACCTCGCAAGTGATTAGCTGTTAATTATTATGCTATAAATTACTTAATAAATGAGTATTCTTCACAGCACCATTTGTACTACATGACATCTGTTAAGCTGTATGAAATACACATAATTACTCTCACAGAAATGTAATTATACTCTTTCCCCACCAAATTATTGTGTGGCCGCCAGACATGACATGGGCACTTGGTCCAGGGCTCTGCACAGGCAGTGCCATCAGGCACCACCAGCCACCTCATCCTCACCTCCAAGCTTGGATTCATGTTTCCAGAAATTCAGAGATTCAACCTACAGAAGGCAAAAAAGCTGTGCCCAGCTGCATGTTGCCTATGATTCAGCCTTGGCATCATTCTTAATAGCACCCCAAGGATATAATTAAGCTCTCCAAAATCAGCTTTAAAAAAGAAGGGAAAAAAAAAGTCTACTAAATATACTGATTTTATCCCAGTTTTGTTTATAAATGTTTTTGTTTTATAATGCTTTAACAGTTAAAAATGCAAAGAAAAGTGCATTCTCCTGCTGGGGTACTTCAGTTCAAGATATTTTTCCAGTGACTTAACTTTGTTTATGGCCCTGCAGAGGGAGAGGTGGAGTCTCTTGACTGAGATCATAAAAATATTTGTGCTGGTATGTGTGTTTTAAGACCTGCCTTCGAAATTATTCAGCTTAGCTGTGGCTTGACCTGTTTAGGGCATTTGAAATTTAATCTTTCCCCTCTAGTTCTTGTTGGTCTGATTTGTGGCAACTGTCCATGGGACAATGTAATTGTGGATTTGGTTGTTTTCAGTTGGTTTGGGGGACATGCAGTGGTTTGGGCTTGCTCAGAGGTGGAAGGGGAAATAGGGATGGAAAGTGCAGCTGGAAAACATCTGCATGTGGTTGAATAAGTGCAACAGCTTAAATATATTTAAGAGGTTTTCTAACATACTGAGCAAAGTGCCTTTCTTAAGGGCAGGCGGCACATGTGAAAGAAATTGTATTAAGGATGTATTTGGTAATGCTAAGTGTGGTAGGATTTTGGTCTAGCTTCTACAATTAAGCTACATGGTCACAGTGACAACGGGCAATGCTGCTGACAGCGAAGCTGATGCCTCCATTTTTTGTTTTTCCAAATCACACTGATGCAGCAGCAAAACAAACAAGCCTGTAAGCATTCCTCTGAACACAGCCCTGAGAAGCACTGATCACATGTATAGCGCATCAAAACCATACAGAAGGGAGAGCAGGAACAAGGTACATGTTAGAAAACCCACAGGGTGTTAATGATGTGAATGGGTGTTAAATAACAGGGCTACGACTGCAAGGTTGCTGAAGCACTGAACCAGCTGCATGTGCCTGTTCTGCATACAGCCAGCACTGGGATTTCTGCAGAGTGCCTGGAAAAGTGTCATATTCCCATAAAAGTATGGGAATTCAGCTGTGTTCTACATACCCTTCATATGAGATGGTGACCTGATGGTATCAAATGAAGAGCCCTTGTATCTCTTGGGCATGAGGAGACATATGCTAATTGCCCAAAGGACATCCCAAACAGATGTTTCCATTCAACCCATTCTGATTTTTTTAGTTCTTTCAATCAGGGCTATGAGATACACCTGAAGTTGTTCCCAGTCAGAATGTAGCCCAAGGTTATTTAATCCTCTTGCTCAGGGTAGTAAAGTTAGGTCTTCTGGAAGTAATGACTCATGAATGATGTTGGTCTTTTAAAACTGCTGTAGCTTTCAGCTGAAGCCTGCAAGGAAGCAATGATCAACAAGCTAATTCTTTCCTGGCAGCATAGCTTTGTTTTGGCCAAAAGATGTTTTTGGAGGTAAGTTTCTAACAGCATGATAGCCTTAAAACTTTCTCTCATCAGTATCTCTGTTCAGTCTGCTCAGCTATATTTCAGGGCACTTTGAGCTACAGTTACTGCATTTGAGGGTATGCCTGCAGAAAGCCTCTGCCACATGCTGGGGATTTTCTATTTCCATCAATTCTGGTATTTCTTTGTAAGGTGCTAGAAGAGTTTGTATGACTGTTAGAACATCCTTGGCAAAACACTTCCATCCTGCCCTATGTTTTTATACATGCTCTGCTAAAGCTGATGAATCATTTGGTGTGGAGGGAAATGTGAGCTTTAGGTTTCTCCAAGATTCTCGAAGTGAAAGTATTGTTCAAAGACTCATTCAACTATTCCCAGCTGCTTCACAAAAGGAGAATTTCTAGCATTTCTGGTTGTGGTAAGATTTCACTTCAAACTGAGGCATTTGAAAAATAAACAAAATCAAATACAGAACCCTTTAGCTGTGTATTTTAATTGTCAGCTTTTACATGAGTGTACTGTAGTGTTGAGCATACACAGGTATATTCCCATGTGCTTTTGCAAGTTTTAATTTTGCAACAAATTCTAGATTTCCTATGCTATGGGGACAAGAGCAAAACAAAGAGAGAATGGATATCTGTGCTAAAATCCTTTCTGTAATTCACACAGGAGATCAAATTCATTGACTGACAGGAATCACTCTGACTTGATCCAAGATGTAGGTTCCTCTTTAAGCAACTGGGGACCAGTAGTTGCATGGAACAAGAGGTTCTGTTCAAAGCTCCAGCCTGCCATAAGCCTTCCTGTGTATAGTAATAAGAAATAAATCTCCCCTGATATTAGCAGTACAAGTGATCAGAAAAAGGTATATCTGATCATCTTCACACCTTAATGAATTCAGGTTACAGTATGTTTTCAGTAAATTGAGAATGTGGAAGCTGAAGAGAGCTCAAGCATTTTTGCTTTTTTTAAAAATTATTTATTTACTGAGGAACAGCATGGGTGAATAAAGAAAGGTCTTTTCTATCCCTTAAAGAACAACAGTAGCTCCTTTCACACACTGCAGGAGCTCCTTCCCTACCTCTGGATGCTCAAGGCAGCTCACCAGGAAGTCAGTAATACTTCCTAAAATTCACTGGGAAAACCACAGGTCTTAACAAGGCTGTGCTTGCAGCTGTCTGTCAGATTTGCTTCTTCCTATGGTTGTCTCTGTTGTGCTCATGTCTCTTAGCTAGTATGTGCTTTCCAGGAACTGTATTTTTTTACAAACTTTAGATGCCTGGAGAAGAAAGCTTGTTTTTAATAACAAGCTGCAAAAGTTGCATGTACTGAATCATTGCGGAACTGTGTCCTGTAAGCTGCTGCTTAGCTGAGGGAATGATGTTTCCTCTGAATCCCTGTAAGATTTCAGGCAAGTAATTTTGCACACTTATTTCCTTTTAATAAGGAAATTCATGGGGCTCATTCAGTGGCATCAATCATCAACCTATTCTTTTTTTTTTTTTTCCTCAATGTTTAAACTTCTCAAACATATTGATTGTTGCAGTTTAAATTCTACCTGGTCTTATTAGCTGAACCTTATATACTGCTTTTCCTGCCTCCTAAGAAGGCCCCCTTTATTACCTTTGCTTTATTTGAAGCACTGAACAAAGTCCTTTTTAATTGTTGCCATCTGATCTTTGTCTTGGAGAAACAAGCTTTGTTTTTCAAAATAATGATCTCTGCAGCCTTACCCAGCTATCAAATATTACTATTGACTATCTTATCAGACCGTGTAATGATGCCAATTCCACCTGCTTCATTAAATATTTAAAGATTAACATTAGGTCTAGTCTAGTTTGTAAGAGACAAAGGCAAGAGTGAAATCTATGATCTCATTCCTCTGGGTGCAATTCTTTCAGCAATTCAAACTCGGAGTGAATTGTTGATACAGAAAGATTAATGGTGTGCCCCCTTTTTTATCAATTGTCTGTTTCATTTATCAAATCTGTGCCCTATCTCATGACTGTGTTATCAGATTTGTTTGAGTAAAGTATGTAATTGAAGCTTCTTCCAAATTTAATTTCTCCTCAGAAGTCCTACAACTATTAAAAAAAAAAAATCTTTTTATAAAGTCTGTTTTAGACAAAGAACACAGGCTGAGTTCAGGTATGAACAACTTGGCAATTATGCCCTTGAACACAAAATGCTCATCTTCAAATTGATCAGTAATGTCAAAAAAGAACATTTTGAGATAAATTGGCAAATCCTCTTTCAGTTAAAGGAATTATGTTAGTACAAATTTCCTTTAAAATTGTCTGTTGGCCTTTCTTAACAGTAAACTTGGTGAAATAAAATAACTGATTTCTGTATATAGACACTTTGCCATTCAAAGGTCTTGTTTGTCAAGGGAGAGCTATTGGTATCTCTGTCACTGATGATTGTGTTTTGTGGTTTTTTCTACATAAACCCTAGTGTGGCAAAAAGCTGTGATTGTACATATTGTTAAAAAATGCTTAGATGTGGCTTAATGAAATTCCACTAGTTTACAATGTTCCCGAGTTCCCTCATCGTACCTTTTGTTTCCATCTGTTCTGGGGGTGGAAGCACCAAACATTAACACATTATTGATGTTACTGCTGCTTTGCTCTTGATTCTAAAAAAATCTCCCATTTATTTTCTGATTTATACTTATTGTGCAAGCACTTTCTGTAGTGTGTTTTCTCTCCTCATGTATTTTTTCCACCCCCATGCCCCCACCCCCAACACACTTATTGCAAGTTTCTGTACTGAAGTTTGCTTTTATGTGTCTGAAATTTGACTGTTAGAAGTGAGTGGTATATTTTACGTTTGAGGTCTCACCAGTTTTTACAAAATTTGGAGACTGAAGGAAGAGTTTCAGTGTGATTTGATGCTGTTTTCCTGAGTGCTACTGTAATTGTTTCTTCTCTGAGTATGAGGAGTAGGAAACTTGGAGAAAAACTGCAACTGTAGGCACTGAATATGACTTCTAGGTGCTCACAGGCTTTTTTCATAATTAAATATTTAAGCTGGTGATGACAAAATTAAAAATATACTAACAGGTCTGTTAGGAAGCCTAAGTCTTGTGTTTATCAAATATATTGAACCTTTATGGTTTCTATCTTCAGCATTTCAAGGCAACTCTATTTCTAAGTGTTCCACTGAATTCTATTTACTGTCTCACCTCATCAATATTCTCTCTCTCTTAGCAAAGAGCTGTGTGTCCCTGTATCTTTGGCTCCTGGCAATTTGATCTTCCAAGTACATGATTTCCTTATCACCAAAAGCAAGGGTTTTGCATGGTATCTCATGGCCTTAGAGTCCAGTTCCTTGTTGCCACCATTGGTGTATGGTTGATGTTTTTTCAGCTTTATTTTGTATTTGATATACTTGGTGTTAAAAACCTTTTTACTCATTACACTCAATCTCACAGAAGAGTTAAAGTTTTAACAACTTTTTAAGGTGATAAGAAAGAACACTGATATGCCATTTCATCTGTAAGGCAAGAGATTGGATAACTGCAAGTAATCATGCTGTCTCCTCAGATCTTGCCTTACTGTACCACATCAGTCTACTTCCCTACTAGTCTCCCATAGTGGACTTTTAATAAGGTGAGCAAGCAACCTGTGTGCAGAGTAGAAGGGATGGCAGCTGCTCTGGTGTCTCTTGTGTGCTGTCCCAGTGTTTGCCTGTCAGTGATATCAAGGGCAGACTCAGAGAGCCCTCACATCTATGGGAAAGATGCTGTTTTCCCTGAACTTGTATGTTCCCTTAGATGACTGAAAGACACTGAAAACTTTCACTGCTTCCATGCTGCATTAGCAGCCTGCATTTCTTTAACACCCAGGTCTTCTTAGTGGTGGATGTGAGTTCCTTTGAGGTCTATCCTATAGCTATAGCTGTGAAAAGCAGCCTTTGGTCCCATCTTATTTGCACCGAAAGAGGCAGCTCTATATGGCCACTGAGGCACTGTGACATCTTGAGTAACAGTTCAGTCACTGGAGAAATTAGGCTCCAAGGTATTAGAGGTGTTAGGAGGAAGGAATATTCTTAAAATTCCATCCTAGTTTATTAGTAAGGAATTGCTAGTGCTGGAATTATTTGGAAGACCATCTGTGAAAATGCAGTCTTTGTTGTTCCCTATGTTATTGCTCTTTCCGAGCCTCAACATTTATTATTTACTTTTTTTGTTGTTGTTTTGAGTTCAGGTTTTCTTGGCTTAACTGAGGTACTAGACACTAAACGTGCAGCATATCAGGAAGAAGAGAGAAAACTGGTATGAACACAAAAATGTGTAAAAAATTTTACTGTAAAAGAAACAATTCTGTGCAAATGGGATGAGGGGGAAGGCTCCTGTGTTTTTAAAAACACCACATGACTTTGTAAAATGTAAAAACCCACCAAATGTTCTCTGTGCAGTAACAGTCTACAAATAGTCCACTCAAACCAGTTATGTAATTGCCTTCGATTTTTCTTGCAGGGTGGAGCTCCAGCCTCTGAGGCTTAATGTTGTCTCTTAGGCAAAATCTTTTTAGTATTTCCTAAGTAGGGAGGTAAAGCCCAATAAAATGAAAACAGAGCTGTAGCAGCATGAGGCCTGCCTCTGTTAGCATCTCAAGACCTCAAGCATGTGATCCCCAGCCAGCACTGGGAGCCCTACCAGCCATGGAAACAGCTCTCTCCTCTTTACCCATGCTGTAAAAATCAGGCATAGGGAGTTCCTCCAGGCAGAAGTGAGTTGCCAGCTTGTTCACCATTCTTTTCAGTGTGACAAATGCTGTAATGACTTGGAAGGTGAGGAAGAGGGCAAAGATGGTATGGACTGCTCGCTCCAGCGGCTGGCTTTTCAGACCTTCATTAAATATCAAGAAGATAATTATAGGCAACTGTAGGAGGAGAGTCAGGAGCCAAAACCCAGCCAGTTCAGGGACCTATAACAGGGAGAGATCACATATTAAATTTTTTTTTGTTGGAGACAAAAAAGTCCAAAATTCTGTGAAGAATAATAATTTTTCTTGATTGTCCAAAAGCCTGCACATATCAAATGGCAAAATGAAGTGGCTTGATATTTCCATAAACTGTGCATTTAACCATACTTAATTTCTTTGACAAAAGAGTTTTAGGAAATGAGGGCTCTCTTCTGAGGGAAAATTTCTTGAAATACACAAAATTATGTGGAAGCTAATGCCAAGTGAATAGAAGATGCAGACTATAACTTGAGTTGTTGAGATATTTATTTCCATTAAATCTCTTAGATAAAATGGTCTGCCAGTTCATCTACATTAAACACCAAAAAGCTCTCGTACATTAATATGTACATGTAGTAAGTAACATACCTTCTCCTGCAGATTGCCCATGTATCCCAGGTAGAGTCGAATAACCTCTACTAGAGAGGCTACAATCATGATTGTGACTAGGATGAACTTGAAGTAGTCTGACAAGGACAGATACTAGTGGGGAAAAGAGAGTAAAAGTTTCTGTTCTGCTGTTCCATAACAAGCTATTTGTGATTAAATGCAGACACTGTATGCTACTGTAAATTGATAGTGTTGTATTTCCTTTCAAATACTCTTGAATTCCAGTTTCAAGGATTCCCAAATCTAATATCTAACTCCAGTGAGCTCCATCTCAGTGACAGGAGATATCTGATCAGAAACAAGCCACCACTCTGCTTCAGTTTTTTTTGCTTCAGGACTCACCTTCAGGTGGAGCATGACAACTGTGCAGAGCCACCAAAATGGGAAATAATAAACATTGAAATAGAGGGACATCTGCAGTGGTAAACTGGAGAGTATTTCATTATCTGTAGATAGAGAGAAATCTTTATCACTGCTAGTTCATTCCATACTTCCCTTCTATAAATACAACAAAGATAATGTTCAATCTTATCTTCAAGCAGGACATTAACACTCTTCCCAGTTAAATTAAACATTAAGAAAAACAGTTTTCTATATCCAGAGAAAAACTTCTTACCCTATCTTGCTACACTATTTCCTGGAATCTAATGCAATTTTGTTAACAGGACAGAGAATTTTAATCACTTCTTAGTCACATATTCAAGTTGAGTGTCTGGTTGTTGATTACCTGGTGGCTTATGGCTTACTCCACAACGTTTGACTGACAGGCTTAGCTCCACTAGTGCTGTATACTGACACTGAATAAATAGTGGTTATTTCATTGCTGTTTCTAAGAGAATGGACAAGTTTAAATGTGTATATACATACTGGATTATCATTATCTTGTAGATGATATTCCTGAGTAAGGACTTACTGCTAGAGAGTAAGTTTGCACTTCTTGTCATTTTCAATTTTTATTTAAACAAGAAGCTAGTAATTCTTCTAGTTCTTAAAAGCTAACAATTTCTAATATGTGTCAAAAACATCCTTTAAAGTCTGGAGAGAACATTTATATGATGTGGGGAAAAGCAACTAGAGAGCTCTAACATGCAGGCAGTAAATTACCTAGTTAGTATTTAATAACAGACCTATAAGATTAGACTTGAAAATTTTTTAAGGGATTTCTAAGAGAATCATTCATTTTTAATGGGTGACATTTTATTGCCATATTCTAGTTAAAGGATATTGCATCCACATTACTTCAATAACCAATAGTCTCCTTCCTTATGTCTTCCCCAAATAAAGTCTGTATAGGCACACCTTCACTTGGTACAAACTCAGCAAGTTTAGAAAGTACTAATTGTGACCTCCTGACTTGTACTTAAGTCCTGTGGCCTTGTCTGTCAGGATGGTGATATGTGAAAATTAGTCAAAAGAGTTACATTGTCCCAGCCTCAGAACCACCTCTCTTCTGACCCTGCCTTCTCTTTCTACATCTTCCAATCACTCTCATACCTGTCTTTGTTCCATCTCAGTCTGGCATCCCTGTTTCCACTCCAGCCACATGCAGCTTGGCAGAGTCTGTTCCAGAAGTCTTTTATGCCACTTGCAGAAGTATTCATGGGAGATACTAGACTAGGTGGGAAGGGAGGAGGATTTGGGAACAGAACTGGGACAGACCTTAAAGGTAGGGTGTGAAGGGCAGGGATTTGTTATACTGAAATGGAAGGTGCAAGACAACCAATATAAATATTTTTTAATAATCCAATTTTTACGTATCAAAGCTTTTTTTACATTTGCAAAAGAAGTAAAACCTCAAACCCTACTTCATTATCTACCTAAAATTGTCCCAGGTGTCCTAATAGAATATCTCTTAAACACCAGTAGTACTTCGGGGGGCATCGAGGTATAAGTCTGAAACTGGTTTATCTTGACCATTTTATTATAAGTAACTCTGTTTCTGAACTATATGTACTGGATGGTCATCTTACTTAAAAGCAAAGAGGAAAGTGCTCCAATTTCAATTGTGATTACAACATTTTAGACATGTTAAATGTTTCATTGATATAGCATTGATATTTATTACTTCTGCTTGAGTTTTAGAACTCTGTTTTGGGTATATAAGCCAATTCTAATTAATCTTTCTATCCCTAAATGGAAATAATGCTTATTTTCTGTCATTGCTAAAATTCATGGGGGGGGGGGGGAACCGACAGTATTGAAATAGCCAGTTCTTTGATGCCGCAGCAACTACAGCATGTCTCTGCAAACTTAGCTTTTGAATTCCTGATCTTAAGGAAGTTAGTGCTATATTTACAATTTATTTCAGTTGGTTGGATATTCACATAGGAGTTTTCATAATGGGAAATGGAGAAGAAATTACTAAAAATAGAGGCTATTCCTGGAGTTAAAAATATCTCACATGGTTTGATAAATGAAGAATTAGTGTTAGCAGTATACTACACAAAGAAAATTAGTACTTCTGTTTTAAAATGACTTTTTGATTAATTTTATTATCAATATCAATATTTATCACTAGAAATTAATGAGCACATTTTTATTATTACATTAATAAAGTTAATATAGCCCATGTGTAGACACTGTTTATTTTCATGGCTGTTATCGCTCTAAAAATATGAAAAGGGGACATGTTGGCCTGTAAGTTTCACTGGCAACAAGATGAAGGAACATTGGTCATTACAATGGACTTGGAAACTTAAAGAGAATGCCAGTGTATTGCAAGCATTACAGTTAGCAAAACTAACTCTGGCTTAATAAACCTCTTCATGCTTTAAGCATCTGCTGCCCTAACCCCAGGTCTACTTAACCAAACAACAGTTTGGTTATTTATTTTGTTCTGTTTCCTCTATAAATAATTTTTGTCAGTAACAATGGGTTTTCTCTGCGGTATTTTACATAAACCAGCTCGCTAGGCTCTGAAGGTGGGTGTAGTGTTCTCTCTCGCTTTTAAACCCGCACTGTTGCCTGTTCAGCGTTTCCGAGAGGCCTGTCTCAGCCTGTAGCCCAGCAGCAGGTGAAGCGCAGCAGGGCAGCCGCTGTAATTTTACCCTGGACACTGCCCTGGAAGACACGCTACAGGGCTGACGGCGACACCAGATCTCAGCGAAAAGGCATCTCGCGTGGCACCTATGTCGCTGGGGTAACTCTCCTGAGCCCCTTAAACCGGCGGAGAGAGTCGGGGCTCTAGTAGCACCACCTCGCTTAGCGGCAGCCCCGACGCACAGGTGGGTAACGGGGCAACGGCCGAGGTTATCCCACAGGTGCGAGAAGGCGGCCCCTCCCCGGGGCGGGTGGGGATGAGGCGTGAAGCCCCGCCCCAAAGGCCGCCAAAGGGACAGTTTGGCGCCGCCATTTTCATCCACGGGCGGCTTTCCCCCCTCGACCCAGCCCCGTCCGCCGCCATTTTTGTTGCTGGCGGCGTGCCCGCCTCGGTGCAGCGCTTTACCTGCGCGCCCGCCCGGGTGCTGCGAACCGGTGCGGTGGCTGTCGGTGAAGACGGTGCGGCTGAAGGAGCCCAGCTGCCTCCTTAGGGGCTCGGGCAGAGACATACCGCGCCTGCCGTTGCTGTGGCGACGGGGCAGAGGCGCGCAGGCGCGGTGGGGAGGCGGAGGCTCCGGCGGCTTCCCGCCAGCCTCTTTCAAGCGTATGGGGCGAGGCTTCTCCCGGCGCTGGGGCGGAGAGTGCCCGGAGAGCGCTGCGGGGGAGCTTTCCACGAGCGATGAGGAGGGCAGATATGCGTGATTGCTAGTATAATGTAAAAACATGTTTATTTGTGCTGTGAGCACATAAAGATGCATTCCACATTTACATGTGTATGCGCAGAGAACATTTTTGTCGATCACTGGACAAATGTTGTAGAAAAGCAGGACCCAGCAGGCAGGTCACCCTGAGCCGTTCAGAGGCACAGCTGATAATGAGCCCAGTGCATGAGAGTAGACCAAAACTTTGTCCTCAGAGGTGCTGGTACGTGCCAGCCCTGAGCATCTTTCCTCAGCTCCTACCTAGTTTTGGTCCTTTTCTGTTCAGTAATGGTGGATTAATTTATTTTTTTTTTCTCTAGTTTCTAAGGGCAGAATTTGGGTTTTTATGAAAATTATGAAATACTGCTCCAAGGAAAGGAGTTGCAGGACAGGCCTTCTGCTGTCAGGCTAAATCTGAGTGAATGATGGGGCTTGATGATGACTAGGGAGAGAGTGGTATAAAATGAGGATGGATATCGACAGAGCTATTCTATTACTTAAAGTAAATATTAATGATTCTTGTTTTAGGCTATGTTGAGATATAGCTAAACTAGAAATTACCTTTCCTCAAGGAAACTTGTCTCTGTTACTCTTGTGTAAAAAGCACTGGTGAGATCACTGTAGCCTTTATATTCTAGTTAGCTTTTGTTCTTTATAGGAGACCTTCATGACACTATACAAAGTTTATAAAGTAAATACAAGTTCTTCTTGTTCTTTTATTTGGAAAATGCAGTCCAGCTAAAAATGAAATAATCTGTTCACCAGGTTTTTCAGTCCCTTAGGGCCTGATTCTTTCTGAGGAGAAAGGATGTCATTCTTGAGTGTGCAGGAAATTATTTTCTCTGTGATCGGAATGGAAGAGCAGTTTGTGCCTTTTACTATGTAAACTGATAACACTTGTGATTTTATTGTACCTAGTAGGGCAAATTGACTCCCTTCTCATGCCCTCCCAGCTTCCCCCATCATATTTGGCTCTCTCCCTGGGTGATCATCCTCTAGTATGACTTTGCAAACCCAATTATCTCTGACTAAATAATTTAAAGCCTCGTTTAAATTTAATTTCATTCTGTCCTACTGAGAGAACTACAGAGAAAGGTGGCTCAACAGGCAGGAGTTCTAAGAGATCCATTTGGCTTTCAAGCTGATGACTGTTGTGATGTTGACAACAGATACTTTTCAAATAACTTCTCCGAACATGAGTATGCCAGCAGGAATCTGCATTAAAAAGAACAAACCCAAACAAAACCAAACCAACAAACCCTGAAGACCTTAGAAGAAATGAAGAGGAAATTGATTTTTAAATAATGGCAGCAGATTGGAGAGGGAATTACAAATATTCCAGAATTTCAAGGGATGCTGTGCACATCCCTAACTTAGAGGCAGGGAAGGCAGCAGGTTTTGCTGTGTAAATGCTTCTAGAACGTAATATTTTAAACACAGGTGAGGGGTATCCCTATTTTACTGATAAGAAAAGCTGAGTCTTGTAAAATGATGTTTGTAATTTGTGTTGAAACCTACAGGAAAAGGCAAGTAATTAAGCATATTAATAATATATATTAATATTAGAGGCTGCACTTTTTGAAGTTCAAAATCTGCTATCTTGCCAGTTGCCAGTGGGTGCTGGAATTGTGTATTTTGTGAGACTCAACTATAATGGTGACTTTTGCACTATCCAGCAGATCTCACCATACAGTTATTTGCTATTGACTGTAGCAAGATGATGAATCTATGCAAGATTTCCAATGAGGTTGCCTGAAACCTTGTTTTACTGTTAATGACTCAGTCCTGATCTGGTTAACCACGCTTTAAAGTTAGGGAAACACTAGTCCTATACTCTCAGCTAGTTACACATAAGGAATGGGGCTTAGATGAATAAAATAAATGTATGGCAGGATTTTAGTTGTCAGATATTCATGGAAGTCCCAGAATTTTTTCATAGTATAGGTTGGTGGCCTGTAAAAAATCAGCTTTAAGGCTTTTCCTTTTGATTACCTTTTCAGAATGAAAGAATGGAATAATTTTTTCCTGCACAATGATATACCTTTTCTTTATGCCAGTGGCTTTGAGCAGGGGCCCTGATTACTGTGACTTTTTTTCTTGTATTCCCCAGTTCTGACAACCTGTCAAGCATATAGCCAGGTATCCTGCCAGCAGCTCTGTGGCAGTCAGTGGGACTTTGCAAAATTGGGCTCTGCTCATTCAAAAACTGTAAAGCAATCCAGCTTAGCAGTCAGTGAAGTGTGAAACTGAGTAGTAGTTAAAGGAAAGGCCAGAGGAATGCAGACACCACAAGACATGCATGGATTTGCCATGTGATCTCAATTTCCAGACTCAAGGTGTGAATCTGTGATATTTGGCAGCTTTAAGTTTTCAGCAGATGGCCAAGCATCCTACATGTCCCTATGAAATGGATTTGTGCACACTTATGTTTAATATTTTTGTCTATACAGATGCTTAAAATATTCCCTGAAGATGGTGTATATATACTCTTTGTTTTTACTAATTCTGTTTCATTTTCCTTGGACTGAGGCGTTTTGGGTTGGGTTGTTTGTTTTTGCTGGGTTTTTTTTTTTTTGCCAGTTTGAGAAACAGAATTCTGATCTTCTGTAGGGAGGGAAACTCCAGTAGGAAACTCCAGTTTTAAGGATAAAAGAGTCTTAAAACTTCAAGGATCAGAACACCAGGGCATCTTCATTAACAAGTCAGAGTTTCCTGTAACAGAAGGATATAAATCTGTGCCATAAGGAGTGGAAGAAGGAAAGACATTTAACTGTTTATGTGACTGTAACAGTTACAATGACCATCTGTATAAATAGAGTAAGTGTTCAGCTTTTGTGATGAAACAGTATTTGGTCTTTTCCTTTTTTAATGCTAAGGCATTTCTTTTGTGTCTATCCACATATGAATGGTTAAGGTAGAAATAACCAGATTTCCAATTCTCTGTACTTCAAAATAAGCTACTGCAATGTAAAACTGAAATAGTCCCGAAATTGCACAGCACGTAAAACAACTGTTTTATTTCTCTCCACACATTCTAGCTATAAATAAAACAAAAGTCCCTGCAAATCTGCCTGGAATCTTTAAATCAGAGGAATATTGGATCTTTGTGTATCCACAGTAGTCCAACTAAGTTTGTAGACACTGGCTTGGCTCCCAGACCAAAGCTCCTGGGGATCTCTGGCAACAGCACGAAGCCATAAACACCAGATGCAGTATATCTAACAAAATGAAATATTGGCACTTTTTACAGTTGGCATTTCAGAAACACAGAGTTCATTTAAATTGTGCCAGTGGTTTATCTTTGCACCTGAATCACAATTGCTCTAGTTTTGAAGTGCTGGTGTGGAAGCACACATGTTATTCTCCCTGAGCTGTTGTCCTTTATGTAGCCATTAAATATGCAAGCAACAGCAACCACTCTCCACCTTGCTTTCTTCTTAATACTTGCCCAGTGCTTTAGCAGAAGTTCTGTAAAACATGTAAGAAGGGCTGGTGAGCTGAGGTATGTGCAGGCAAGCAGGGTACAGCCTTGCTTCTTCCCCATGTCCTCAGAATGAAGTGACAGATTGGGAGTTTGAACAAATTACAACTGCCATGAAGACTTCATGTGCATTTGAAAGGATCACGTTATTAGCTGTGACAGTGTCTGCCAGAGCAATTTCACAGCTGTGCCCCTGGTTTGCAATACCCTGGGACTATCTCTTCTTCTCTGTGTCACTTGTATACTCGTTCCTGATGTTCATTTAACACCTACAGGATATTTCTGTCTGGTAAACAATTATTGTTTGTGATGAGCTTATCCTAGGCCCCTGTTTCAAATATTGCTGCAGTCATTCCATGCATTAAATGTATCTTTGGCTATTTCAGTCTTAAGCGTAAAGACAGCAGAAAAAAGGCTATTGCTTGCTCCTGTGAATTGATTTGCTTCTTGCTGTACTTGGCGTTGAGTCAGAACTGTTTGCTAGCTTGGTTTATTGTGTTGATTTGTAGTTTTGTCAAGCTTGTTGGGAAACTCTCAAGGCTAGCACAGCTATTAAACAAGTTTTACAATTAGCACTGCAAAAGTGCTTTGGATTTTTGTGATCTGCAAGTAGGTTACTGTGAACGGGTGGATTTTGAGCCCAGATGCTCAATTCCGTGAAGATCCTTGACATAACTTTTAAAGGATTCTGTGCATGACCTGGCCAGTGCAGAGGCCCCTTCATTTGCAAAGGTGGGTTTGGGACAGTGAGCAAACACTGTGTTATAACACTGCAAACAGACTGACTACCTTTCTTCTTTTGTCTGATGACAGGATTTGTCAGCAAAATGATGTTCTTCCTTAGCTTCCAGTCCTTGTTGAGATTAAATTCTGCCCCAGTCACACCTCTAAGTCTGAGCAGGACTTAAGACTTATTCAGGCTTGAGGCTTGTTCTTTCAGGAGGTACTCAGGGATGTGGTGGGGGCTCTCAATAATTCTTAGCAAATCCTGTTTTATCTGGTGTGTGTTAGAATGGCTGCACTGTTCTCTTTGTGCAGAAATGTGCTCTTAGAATCCTGCTTTGGCTCAGAATTTCTTTGAAAACCTCTGCAGCTTGCAGGGTGTATGTTTGAGATGGTCTTTATGGAAGAGGATCCAATGGCTTTAGTCTTGGTCTCATTTTGTTTAGTTAAGAAACTAATCATAGGGTTGTTCATTTTATTTTTTTTTTAAATTATATTATTTTTCTAGTTTCTAAATTCCTATTTGGGCAGTTACATAAATGCCTAATTTCAAAAGTGGAAGTGACTCAAAACTTCAATGTAATTTAAGTGGGAGTGACAGCAGCACCCTGAATGGAGGTCAGATATTTGGACCACTATGCATTTTGGTGCCTAAATTGGGACTTCCAAACAAGAGCAAACTCTGCTTTAAACCTTTGCTGGATGTAAAGGTACATGTTGCATTGTCAGGTCAGCATCAGTGTGTTTCCTTTAACCATTCTTCTTGTCCAGGGCAACACTTCCTCCTTGTGAGAGTAAAGAATTGTGAGAAAGGCAGAGAGGTTTGTGGGATTTCCAGTCAAAGATTAAGAAACAGAAGCAGAGTTCCGATTCAGTGTCTTCAGCTTCAAACATCATGGTTATGCTATTCTTCTGGGGATCTTAGTGCAACACCACTGCAATCTTCAGTATCTCTCTACTGGGATGTGGAGTTGGCTCTATGTTTATTTTTGTTCCATAATCTGTTAGCTTTAGGCTCTTTGCTGTGTTTCCAAAACAAGCCAACCTGGCTCAGGTTCTCATCAAGTAGTAAAAAGAAAGTGTGTTGCAACTGTCTGAAGATCCAATGAGGGCTTAATTCTTTCTTTATTACAGTTTTAATTATTTAAGACAAGAGCTTTGTATTTGGGAGCTCAGGTTGGCTATCTGCACTGCTGTACCTCAGTCTCAGCTGTGATACTAGTTGCTGTCAGAATATGGATGATCATTTTGAACTCTCTTTGAAGTGTAAAATTTCTGTTTATCATTTGAAGATGGGGTTTTTCATGTAACCAGAGTCTATAAAGTGGTGCTTACCACTGGAGAAAGTCTATTTTATTATAAAGATGTTACTTAAAATCAAGGCATTCCTTTCCAGCATACTGCATTGTTCCCATTTGTGGTGGACGAGGCAGGATTGAAGGATTAAATACAGCTTCTTTGCTTGCCTTTTCTCTCCCAGAAATACTTTATTACAGGACTCAATTAAGAGCCATTTTTTTCCCCTCAGACTGTCTACAGGCTCTTGCCTTCCTTTATGAAATATTGAATTTACAGCTGCAGGATTTATTACAACTGTGTTTTGAAACATTAAATGCTGATGAAGCAGCTCTAATCAGAAATGCACCAAATTTGCTGTGCAGATGAAGTGTTGTTTTTAAACTGAAGCATCAAGAGGCAAATAGATACTGTGTTTATCCATTGTTCAAAAGGCAATCAGAAGTACCCATCAGAAAAGCTAGAGTGATTTATCTTCATTTTATTATCCTCTAATCTCCAAACTCTTTTTCACTTTCCTAAAGCACACTCGTATGTATCATGTGCACACATAACATTCCCTGGGAGACTTGTGACTGATTCATAGTCACTGCAGATGAATTTGTTCATAAAAAGGCAAGCAGCTACTTAAGACTGAGAGAGTAGAAGTCAGTATTTGCTCCTGTGCTGAAAGTGGATTTCTGAGTATGCTGTAGTATACAGATTATTTTTCTACAGAACTGTAAGACCAAAGAACCCTGGAGGTGAATTCAAGTAGTCCTCATAAAGATTGTTTACTATAAATGTCTCAGTTATCATATGTGAAGGGCCTTTAACATCAGACCTGGATTAGCTGGTTGAGTTTGCAAATGAGTCTTAAAGCTGTCAGTATCTCCAACCTGATATTCAGCCTTGCTTGGAGGAGTCCTAGTTTAGGAGCAACTGAAAAAAATTGTTTGACAGTCCCTTCTTGTCAGTCTGTCCTAGCAGAAGGTGATGTGCTAAGATTATTCCTGAACTCCACTGACCCTTGTTTTCAGGAATGTCTGTTGAGAGCAGACACACCATAGAAAGAGTTTACATGTTGCTCCAGCTTGAATGAACAACTGGGCCTCAGATCTGGCAACTGTAGGTTAGATGTACATAGAGCTGCCTTAAAGCTGCTTCATGCTGAGGGTGTGTTACTGGGAGCCAGATTTTTGACTGTCTTCTTTCAACTGTTATCTACAGCATATTTTATGGATTGTTTTTTTAAGCATATTCCTGAGCTTTCATCAGTAAGAGGTGGTAATTTATACAACTGGAGTCTGAATGAGCCTTTGGTCACCAGCTACAGTTAATATTTCTATCTGTTCTGTGTCGCCTCAGCCACTAATTGTTAATGTAACCAGTGAATCCAAAGAGTGTTCACTCTTCTTGTGGCAATGTAGTTCAGATTGGTTGGTGTGCAGGAAAAGAAATGTGCTGTTTTCCACACAGCATTAAGTTTGGGTTGTTTGGTGATTAGTATTTTGTGGGGCAGAGAAATTACATTTATAGTGAGCTGAAAACTTTGTCCTTAAATATAAGTGCATATATAGTCTAGGTGGCTTTTCAATTCAGTTCAATAAAACAGATTTTATCTCCTGTCTGATACTTTTAGGAGAAATTATTTTAAAAATATATTGTTTTAGACAACCTCTGACTCTTCACTCTTACTACTCCAGGAATGGGGATAGGCTTGTTGATTTGTGCTGCTGAATATTTCATTGCCAGAGTTCAAACACTCTTACAGACTGCTCTGGCCAGTATAAAAACTGTCTTCCTCCACTAGAAATTGAGTAACTTCATTGACTTAACAAATTGCTGATGCATTTGGTCTGAGGAGTTTTCACTTCAAGCTACATGATTTTTCTCATCTGTTTTTCTTAAGTTGGGCGTTTTATAATCATAGGGCTCATCCCACAATTATCTTGGCCTTCTTCTAAAAGGTCAAGGGTTCTTCTGCAGTTACAGCTGTATAAAGATGAATTCCATATTCCTGTTGGGAGATCAGTTACTTTGTTGGCCAGTGCATTTATAAATCTGCTGCCAGTCCAGCTGATTCATTTCAATGAGAGATCTTGAGTTTTACTGTTGCTCTTATTTTATTCCTGGATGTTGGGTAGTGTTTCAGCATAGAAATGAACCTGTAGAATACCTATTCCTTCTGCCTTTTTCTAACACCAGTGACACTTCAGTGTGTATACTGATTGTAAATACATTTTTTGGCTTGGTTGCAGCCTCCCTGTTTAATTGTTCCTTCTGCTTGCTGAGTCTATCAGAGGCCTACTGTTTCTCTAGGCAACTGATACACCTAAGATATTTTATATTATTTCTTCTGGCAGTTCTCCTGGATTTTTTCTTTGATGTTTCTTTTTCATTTTCCCTGTTAAAGTCTGTTTCACTGTATTAAAGACACATGAACTGGATTTACGGTGCCTGAAATATTGTTTGGCCCTAAAACTCAAACCCTGCCATACCACTTGAAATTACTGCAATGTCTCTAAATCTTTAAAGATCTGATTAACTTAGGCAGGCATGTGTGGAACTTTTTTTCTAGAAGCAGAATATTATTGAATCCACCTATAGAGAAGCAGAGTGAAATCCTAGATCCATTCAAGCCAGTGGGGCTTTCCCTGTGTTCCAGCTGAGCTGTGCCTTAATGGTCAGGTTTGTGGTCTCTAGTCAGCCTTGCAGCAAAGGGAGATGAAAAGCATAAAGCAGAATTTTTTTCTCCTATATCCTGGGATGAGAGGCTGAGCCAAAGGATAGTGTGCCACAGCGAGAGGTGGAGGTCTTGGAAGACCAAGTTTTCTTCCCTTTTCTTGCACTGGCCTCCTGGAAGATATTTATTTATGTTTTGGCATTTGCTTGACTGTAAAATAATAAAGTTCCTCAGCAGCACAGTGCTGTTTGGATACACAGTCCTGCTGGTGTATTGCAATTGTATTTAAGGTTCTGGAGATGGGTGTCCATCTGGGATGTGCTAAACCCATAAAGCAGCAGATAATCTTAAGCTGCAGGTTTATTCAGGTGCTTATTCAGGTGCTGAAGTGTGTCCTGTATCGAGTCTTAATTTATTCCCCGTGCATTGTGGTGATGTGTCCCAGTGGAAGTCATCTGGTTTGGTGACAAGCCCAACCTATTCTCCCAGCAGACAAGTTTGCTTAAGTGAGGTGTGTTAAAATTATTTCCCCCTATTCCCATCCACAGCTGAAGAGCAGTTTAAACACTAAAAACTGTCAAGAGTGCTTATTCAGAGAAGCAATGTTGGAAGCTGAAGAGCATTTATCTTCACATCAAAACTACTCAGTGTCTTTGATGGACTCCCAACACGCTTTAACAAGGAGCTTGGAGTGGCTGGAATGCAGGGAGTCCAGGGGGTGGTGTTTATCCCACTGAAACATGGCATACATCAAATCAATTACACGGTGCAAGTGCATTTCCACCCATCACCAGCCAGCACTGCAAGCTTGAAGGAAATATGTTCTCCTAGGCATTAGAGGAGCCTCCTCCCCTTAGATGCTGATTTAATGTGAAATGTATATTAAAGCAGGGAGAGAGAAAAAGAGGGGGAGAAGGGGGAATCTTGTATGTTCTGCAGCAGGTTGCCGCATCGATCTTGTCATTTAGGTAAACACAGTTGGACCTGAGGCTGTGAGTCTGTGGGATGTGCTATTATTTCTGTCATGAATTGTCAGTCTCAGAAGCATGGGGGAAAGAGAGGCAACATAATAGAGTAGCAAATGCAGTAATAAAGAGACCAGCAAGCCATTTAAGATCAAATCAAAGCAGTTGCCATGTTGGATTGTGCTTGCCCTCAACAGCTAGAAATGTGCTTTGCCCTCACCTCCTCCCTCAGTGAAGCAAAGAGGCAAAGACATAAGGCAAGGTCTAGTGTTTCTATCCAGGATGTTCCCATCCAGGCTGCTTGGTGGGAGTTAAGCTGTTCTGCATGGCTAATGGTACTTGCAGAAGTGAGCCCACAGCCTGCCCTGCAGCTGCCCTTATACCAATCATGCTGTGGCTGGCCAAGCCCTCCCTGGTGCCAGCTGTGAGCCAGCTCCTCCATCAGGATTTGTCCTCTGAGTTTGTATCCTAAAATTAAAACTTGTGTTACACATCGCTGGTGGCCAATGTGGGAGCCAATGGGAACACACTCAGGTTTTGCAGAGACCCCATCCTGGATCAGAAACTTTCCTGGAATAGTTCTGTCCGTCAGAAATGTTGCTTAAAAAGCTGTTTTTGTTTGAGTGACTGCTCTGGGAGGCATTGCACTGCCAGTGGGGGCCACAAGAGGCAGTTGGAGTTGCTTCCACCAGGAGGTTTGTTCAGATACGCTAGCAAACTCATCCTAATTAATAGCATCCCTCTGTCTGGGTGTTTGCACCCTGCTCTGCCAAACATCCCTTGGGCACCCCTCTGGGTGTTTGTACCCTGCTGTCTGGAATGATGTCAGTGGCTTAGGGTACTTGTGTTTCTCCCGAGCTGAGCGAAGTCACTAGAGAGCGCCATGTATTTGTGGATTTCGACTCGGGAAGCCGTGTCTGAGGATGCGAGCGCTCCCTGAGGGAAGGACGTGGAAGAGAAGTGTTCTGAGGACCCAGCCTGGGCTTGCTGCTCTGTGCGGCACAAAGATTTGTGTATGGAGGGGAGGTTCTCCTCTAGATGTAGAGTAGCTTTGCGTTTCCTCCAGTGACCTCTGTGTCTCTGGGGGAGAAGAGGCAATTTTGCTGTCAGGATGAAACCCCCTTAGTCTCATTGCTAGTAGAGAAGATGCATTTGAACCAGCAGATCTTACCAGCCTTCTGTGCAAATCTTCTGGCACATTGGCTTGAACATAGCAACCAAGGGTACCAGGAGGGATCTGTCCAACAATCTCTCATCTTCAGGAAGTTCTCAGAGCAGAACAGGTTGAAATGTTTCAAGAGATAATGCCCTTGAGGCAGCTTTGCAGGAGGATTGCCCTTGCTTTTAAACTCACACTTTCCAGTCTTCGTGGAGAAAACAATTGTCAAGTACTTCAACACCTAAACAATGTTTAATATTTTAGTATATTTGAATGGTTGAGTCATTGCTTTAAAAGCAAGCTGGAATCAGATTATTTTGCTGTTTCTTATTTCCACTCCCCCAAACAGAATAGACTCCATGTGGGCTCTACCCTCCTCTTTCTTATGGGAGGGTGGGACCATTCCAGCAGTGCTAGAGAATAGCTGTTCCTGCAGTAAGACCACACACTGCCCTGCATCTTCTTTCATCACCCAAGGTCCCCTGAAGCTCCTCTCTACCCTGACTTAGCAGGGAAACAGTCGATATGGCATCATGCTCCTCTTAATCACTGATCATGGGATGGTGATGACTAAACTTTCATTGCAATGAGCTGGCTTTTTCTTTTTTAAATCCCAAGTGAGATATTTCCTGCAGAAAAAAAAAAAAAGCTTCACCAAAACCTGACATCTTTCAGAAGATGCCCATCTCCATATATTCAAAAGTACTTTTTCAAAGAAAGACTTCAGAAGGTTTTTTTTAGGGGAGGTGATATGTAGGTATTTTGGAAACTTAAGTTTTCTAGTTTTCTCCTTGTTCTAGAAAGTCTAAATGAAGTCTTGTGGTTAGTTTTCATATCTCATTTTTATTGTTTTGTGAATGCATTATTATCTTGCCATTTTTGCAAACATTTCACATTGGGAAAGCTCAAAATTAGTAAGAGAAGAAGATAGAAAAGAAAAAATAGATGGTAGTGAAGGGATGTTTAGGAGATGTTTTTATTGCAGATGCCATCAGGAGGAAAAATACAAGGGAGTTGTTCGGTTTTTTTTTTCCCCTCATCAAAATTCTTAATGATGTAGATGTTTAGAAGTTTAATTGAAGGAAAAACTTATAGTTGGGCACATCTGAATACATACAATTTTGCCTGCCCTGTTTCTACCTTCCTGAGTTCTCCCTGGCATTCCTGTTAGTCTCCTCTGCCCCTTCGGAAGGAGCAGGTAAGAAGGAGCCTTGGGTCAGTTCAGCTTGGAAGCAAGTGGCCATGGGCTGGAGGGCAGGAGGCATCTGTGTGCTTGGGGAACTCTACGGACTATGAGGAGCTGCTGTGTGCCCTGAGGAGCTCCTTTCCAGAAGGAAGCCATCAAAGGGGCAACCTGTGCCTGTGTGCTTTGAGAACTGCCTCTCCCCTCTTCATGCAAGTTGCCTATCTAGCACAGACCTCTGCTGGTGTTTACCAGGAAGATGCTGTGCCAGGCAGAGGATTTCAAGGCTGTGGCAGTAACTTTCCAGGAAGTGCATGTCAAAGTTTTTATCTTTTCATTTTGAGGTTGTTGGGTCTATGCAAATCCCTGAGCACAGGAAAGTAAACAACCCTGGGCACAGGGCTCTTGAGATGAAGAAAAATGAACCCTAAGTTAGAAAATTGGGGCCAAGTACTTGGGCCCAGAAATACATCCAAGTTTGGTGGAGATGTTGAAAGTAGCTTCAAGCATTCCTTCCCATTCCTTAGTGCAGTGGTTGAGACACTGGTGGGCAGCATGAAGTGCCTCTCTGAAGGCTCAGTATCCCGTTAAGTCTGCTGTGTTTTTTATGCAATATCAGTAAATCATTGCTAATTAGACAGAAACACCCCCAGACTTCATGCTCAGCACCTGATGAACAGTTTGCTGCATGCCCTTTTGCACTTACATGTCACAGATAAGAGTGCAGATATAAATTGCACTTTGCACATAATAGATATGAATTGTGTTAGTCTGATCTCTTACACTGTCTATATATTCTGTGATCTAAAAAGTTTTGGTAAGTGTTGAGCGGTTTGGCTCAAATTTGGCCAAGGGGAAAAGGTCTGAAAACTACTTTTTCCTGAGAATCAGTGTCAAAGTAGGAGAGGCTCATATGAGGGTGATGCCTAAGAAAGGGCAACCCTGTCTCTGGCCTGAGGAGGAGATTCTGAGGAGTTTCTGGGATCTTGCAGCTTCTGGATTATTTACCCAAGGAGTAGTAGTAGGAATAAAGATAATAGGATCTGGAAGGTTTTGAGATGGGAATATTGCCAAACTGCAAGTACTGTGCAAATGTAATGGTTGGGGAATAAGGCATATAGGATATACACCTTTAGAAAACCAGATTTCATGGCTCTGCTGCTCAGAGAACAATGTGTTTACTGGGAGTGTTGGATTAAAACTGGATTTCTTCACCAATGACTGTGATCAGTGTGTGCTGTTTTAAGTGGGCAGGGGACTTTTGCCTGTGTTAAATTAAGGAGTGCAGTGTTATGAATAGTTTCCTTACTCAGGATGGCATCATTCCAAGCCTCAAGGTAATTTATATCTCAGGTAGGCATGCTGTAGTTTAACAAGGCTAAATATGGAGAAATGAGAGTCTGTTGTGTGATCACATGCTCTGTAAGCAACAGCAGAAATTATGAAGGGTAGTTCAATATTCTTCATATTGTAGGAACAAGCATAAGCAGATTTTTTTTTTTAATTGGATTTTGAGACAAAGCACAGCTGGTACAAAGCTTTAGCAGGAATTCAAATGCTGCTGCTTATTAATGCAGCAAGTGATTATTTACAAGTCCTAGTTTTTTCTTTGCTGTTTAATACTCTGATGGCCATAGACCTATGTAGCATTTTGAAAACATACGGTTTTTAGAGAAAATCAGCTGCTTGTTCTTACAGCCCCCCTAGAATGAAGGTATTTTACCAAGCCTCTTGAAGGCACTTGGCAAGGCAGGAGAACTTAGCCACAAGGTAATCTTGCATCTTCCTTGGCAAAGAATGGATAGGAAGCAAGAGCCAGTGTGTAAGTGTCCTTCTGGTCAGCATAAAAATAGCAAGTTGGAAAAAAGTCACACACGACTTAACCATATTTTTTTTTCTTTCTACTTAGAGAACTCGGAAAAATTGTGTTTGACAAGTGAGCTGCTACATCAGCCCCTCAGCAAAAGAGAACTTTTTGAGCAATTAAAGAACCATCCTTTCCCAGTTACTTTGTAGTTCTTATTTTAGTGCTTTGGGAATAGTGATGGTTTCGGCATTTTTTTTCCAAGTGTGTTTTTTTGCATTTGTTTTTTTTGTTTCGTTTTGTGCTTTGAGGCTGTGGGGGGTTTTGTGTGTGTTTTTTCTGGGTTTTGTGCGTGTGTGCGTGTGTGCGTGTGTGCGTGTGTGCGTGTGTGCGTGTGTGCGTGCGTGTGTGTGTGTATGTGTGGTGTTTTTGCTGGTCTGGGTTTTTTTACAGAGAAGAAAGGAGGCAGCACATAGAGGTATTAATTGGTTGCTCCTTCCCTGCTTCAAGATTGCTAGTGGAAAAAGAAAACCATCATCCTTAGTGCACATGGGCTTCATAGTATTTGGCACAAGGCAACACACAAGATGAAAGTGTGCCTCTTGACAGCCAGCTTCATACTGGCAGCCTTTACTCCAGGCAACAAATTAATCCACTCAACTGTGTTCTGCATAATTGTTGATACTGTCTTAATTGGTACCATACGTTTCTCTGTGTTGACATGTCCATCATGTTAATGTCTAGGGACTGTTGTTTCCTGCCAGCTTGGGAACAGCACAGCCTGCTCCATCCCAACTGAACTCCTACCTAAATTGCCTTAGTAAGAAATGTGACTGTATGGCAGAGGGAAGATGTAGAGCCATGTTGGGGCATGACTCGAAATTCATGTCAAAGGAAAATTATTTCAGTAGCATTTGGAGATGAGCCAGCTCTTCCAGAGCTCTCTAAAGGCAATCAATCCAGTTTGGATGAAGTCAAGTCTGAAGGCAAAGGAGCTTATTTCCCAGAAAATCTATGGCAGGGGCTGGCAAACATTTTCTAAGGAGATCGCAGTGGGGTGTCCAGGGCAAGGCAGCTGCAGAGCTAATTGACCCCAGTGCACTGGTGGCTTTGTGGATTGGGATTAGCATTTTGAATTTTGCCCATTAATGAACTGGCAGCCAAGACAGCTCCTGGAGTGCAAGTACAGTCTGCTCTCTCCCCAGCTCCTCTGTGTGCTGTGGTAGCAGGGGCGGGGAGATGGCAGGGAGGTAGAAAGCTGGGTGCAGCCCAGGCTGAAGTGACCATCAGTAGTGCCACCTCCCAGGAGGAAATAGCCATCTCATCACCAGGTAAAGATATCACTTATCCTGCCCACTGTGGCAAGGCAGGCTGGACACACTAGGAAGCATTATTGGATGCAGATGCCACTGAAGAGTTGGCCTCTAAAATTCCAAAATTAGGTACTGAGGTAAAAGGGCACTTCTGACTGTCTCTATGGACACTGCTACATCTCCTAAAGAAGAAGGACCGTTCCTTTGTTTCATCACAGAATTGCATGGTTACAGTCCTTAGAGCTTGCAAGCAGTCAGGATCTGTAGGATAGGCATCTTGCTGAGGGCTATATGGAAAATGAATAAGTCTGTGTTCAGAGAAGCTCTGGAATCATGCACAGTATGTTAGGCTTGAGCCAGAAGCTGAGTGATGAGGATGAGATGTTGGATAACTTTTTATTCAGTTAGTGCCACCTCTGCTAAGATGGAAAAAAAATGGCATGTGATTATGAAATGTGAGGCTCTAGCAAAAGGGAAATGTGCATGGAGAGCAAAATAATGTTTGCACAGGTGAGCTCACTTTAGCCACCTGCAGGTGCTAGGTTACTAGACTTCACTTCTGCAATGAATTGTTTGCTCTATTATTGCCTGCGCACATACACAGTCTCTCATTTCTTCTCTGTGCTCTTATGGTTGATATGACCTACAGTTGTTTACATCATTTTATGTGCCATCATCTCTTGTTCAAGCTGTTGGCCAGTGTTAAAGCAAAAATATTGATGTAGAGATGAGAAATGAAGCCTTCTTCCCCTATCCTTTTGTAAAGTCCTCAGTGAATATTTAAGCTATGGCCAGTGTATGGTTGTAAAGCTCATTTAAAAAACATGAAAGACATGTTTTGTGGAGGTTTTAAATTCTAATGTTGATGTCTGGAGAAGAGAAAAGCAGGAAGGAAATATGGGAGAACTTTTGCATGGATTTTTTTTCAAGTGTAGCTGAAAAATTTCAAGTCTATTGAGCCATAGAGTTTTATTTAGGAGTCTTGGCATTCTCAGACACCTGTTTTCTGCATGTGGAGTGCAGTGGCATTGTTGACAATCAGTGTGCCAAGAGAAATGTCATTCTTTTAAAAGCTGTGGGCTGCCTCACCCTTTGTGGTTCCCAGGAACTGGTATTGGGAAATTTTTTATTTATTTATTTTTTTTTAATAAAAGGCTGCTTCAGCAAATTGACACAAGACAAATGAAATGGCTGAACTAAAGGAAAAGCTTTATAAAAAAAAAAAAAAAAAAAAGCTGCTGCAAGCAGAGGTGTTTCTGAAGGAAAAAGGAACATGTACATTTAGGATTAAGACTCTTCCCTCTCTGCCAATGACTCTTTAGAAAGTATCTGGGAAGCCTTTCAGGTGTCTGCCCTTGTATTATGTGCTTCAACCTATGAAGAAATCATCTTGGCTTGGCTTTCTAGAGAGCTCTCAAACATTTATCTACACTTAAATGGAAGCAACAAATCCATAAAGAATCCTCAAAGATGTGATTAAGTGTGTTTTGTCAACATTTGAAGTGGAGATTACATGATCTTGTAATGTATGTATATAAAATCAAGTCCTAGCAGTCTTCCATTTCACAATTATCTTGGTTTGACTTAGAACAGAATGAATTCTGATCAGTGATGTTATTTTTCAGCTCAGTCTCTTCCAAGTTACAGCTCTGTCTGAAGTTAGCAGCAGATTTTCACAGACAGCATCTGCCTCTAGCAGTGATAATGCTCCATGTTTACAGTTAATACCAAGGATTGGTAAGTATAAAGGTTCATGCTTATACTTGTTCTTGTGCAGAGCAAGCCCACTGCTGGATCTTGTGCACCACATTGGGGGTGCAGAAAGTGAAAGGCTGCACCTGCAGGGAGGAGCAGACAGGACAGGTGACCCTGAACTGACCAGTGAGGGATTCCATCCTATATGTGCCATATTCATTATGAAGCTGGGGGATCACAAGGGTCAAGTCTCTTCTTCAATGGCCAGCATCTGAAGAAGACTCTGTCCATTCCATCTTCAATCCCTATCCAGGTGTTCCCAAGTCCATTTCCAGGACCCAGCTCCTGAATCTAGTTCCCATTTGCTTCTGAGTCCAGTCTGGAACTTCCCCAGTGACTGTTCCATAGCATCAGTGGTGACAGTGATGTAATTGCCATCACAGGAGGACTGAGTTTGATATTGTTTTTTAATATATTTGTATATATTTAATTTTATTACTATTATTTTAATTATAGCTATTTTAGTTTTGCTTTCCAATCCATTAAGTTTCTCTCCCTCACTCCCTTTTTCTTCCCTTCCCTGGGGAATAGAGAGGTGTTAGTAGAGAGCATCTGTCATTTATCTTATGGGCTGCCCCAACCCTAGCCCTTGACAAATATAATCATAAGGGACATTTGAATGCCACATCTGCTGATTATATGCATGAGACAGTGATGCCTCATCCCCTACTGCTTTAACTGCATGTGGTAGCAGTTTTTTAGGACACAAAGTTCATATTATCTTTTCCAGTTGAAACTATTGACGTTGAGTAAGGAATTAGACTTTGGATAGAATATTGTCTCTAATGTACTTACTTGAGCATTTGGAAAGATCATTTAGGGACCTCAAATGATAACAAACTGGGCTGCCTGATGCTTTAAAATGAAATGTTGCTTTTCATGAGAATTGTCTTTTAAAATGCATTTCTATTCTAAAATCATCAGGTGGTGGTTTTCCATAGTATTCAGTTTAACTATTATTTTCTCTATTCCTTCAGTTTCTGGTACTGTGCTTTACAATTATCTGGAGAAGTAAAAGGTCACAGAAGGATTTGGCTCAAATGCTACAGAGGCTTTTGGTTGCTTCTGCTTTTGACCAGATCTAAACATTGCTTATCCCTGAAAAGGGGGATGCTTTTCTGGGGCTAATGCTGGCTGAGGGAGGAATGGTGTAATTTCCTTATTGCTTTTCATAGGCTAGTGATGGATGCTGGATCTGCCACTGACCCAAGAGCCTTCAACCCTGCCTTTTGGCTCCCACCTTGCCCTCCATAAATGCCTACAGCCAGTCCACCTTTGCGTAGCATGTGAGTGGAACAGTTTCAGACTAAGCCAGAACCCCTGTAAATCACATATTAAAAGTGTTTTCCAAGCCTGTGCACTAAATGGGAAATGTGCACACAGGGTGCATTGTTCACATACAGCTGTAACTGAAGCCAGAAATATCAGGAGAAGGGGAGTGAGGCCGCATGAAAAGCCCGAGAGAAATGGTCTCCAGTTGGACAACTACACAACCATGGGCCACTTCACATGTTGCTGCCTGGTTGTTGCTGCTGTATTCAGCTCTCAGAAGCCTTTCTTAGTTCAGACACATTTAAAGATGCCCCAAATGCACCTTAGAGACAGACAAATTTAAGCCCCTATTCAGTGAGCAAAGAGGCTGCTGATGGTAAAGAAGGGAAAAGGATCAGCTTCCTCCAGTGCCTCGGGGCAGAGAAGGGTCCAAGGAGGAGCTGCTGAGGAGCAAGGGGAAAAGGCAGCAAGGCACCTGGAGGGGTAAGAGACTCCTAGTTTTGGAGGATGTGGCTGTTTGTCAGCGAGCAACAGATGAAAAGATGAAGTTGGTCTTTAAAATAACTTGTACCCCTGTTCAAGCCAATTTCTAGGTCCACATTTCCTAGGTATTACTTGGCTGGAGGCTTGGTCAGACAGTACAGTGGATCTGGTATCCAGTCGATCGGGATATACTGATACAGGAGGCATGCAAGAAAAGAGATGGTGACAAATACCTTGTTCAAAAGTGCCCTTTTGGGTTAACCAAAGAATCAGAGGCTGGTAGTACTCGGTACTCCAAGTCCTGCTTAAGAGAAGTGCAACTGGATCAAGTTGCTCAGTGACCATGGTTAGTTATGTTTGAATATCTACAAGAACAGGGGACCCACCACCTATCTGCACCCAACTCCAAAGTTTGACCACTCATGATGAAAACACCTTTCCTAGTATCTCATTTTCCCATATTCCATCTTGTGCACATTTTCCCCTGTCCTTGCCCTGCATGACTCCATGAGGAGCCTGGCTTTGCCTCCACCAGTAGGGAGAGAAAACTGGACCCTTGGCTGGTTTCTCAAAAGCAAGCTGAGACTAGTGAGGAGCTCTGTAAAGCCAGCCCGTATTCTGCAAATGAGGAGAGTGAGGTCATGCTGATGGTGACTGTACTTTGCATTGGAAAGTTCATTATTAATTGTGTTATCTAGACTGTAATGCTCTCTTTGTGGTGCACCAAACAACCGCTGTTTAATAATGCAGAGCACTCTGTCCCTGGGTTAAAGAACACCTCTGAGTTCCATCTTTCATTAAATTTGTTTTGCTGTGTGTGCATAGCATTCCTTTCCCCTTAGCTAGCCTTCCTCCTAGGCTTTTAAGCAAGCCAGGCCATAAAAATATTTACATTTTTTCTATAGCACTTGGTCTGTACAAAGTCAAACAAGCATGGCATCTACTAAGAAGTGTTGTGACTTGGATTCAAGTGGGACTGTGCCATCTTAAGCTGCAGAAGGCTAGCTTGACTTCTCTCATCTCTGCAGTGAGCAGATCTTCTCTGTGAAACTTCTTTGCAGGTCCCAGGAAAAAGAAGTGTGTTGAAACTGCTTATCTAGATGTAATTCCAAGCAGCAGATTGTTAACATTATTCTACTGGCAGGAAAAGTTCTTCTTTGAAAGACAGATGCGGTTTTAATTCAAGACGTTTGACATAGTTAAAGCCCCATATGTGGCAAAGAGATTATAGTAGGTGCCCTCACCACTGCTTCAGACTGTTGGGATAGTGTTGGAGGTGTCTTCTCTCCTGAGTCAGTCTTGATCCTTCACCTGCTCTCCTGCACACTCTTATGTCAGCTCTGTGATTGATGGTGCAGAATCTGACCTTCAGGGCTTATCTTGCTGAGCAAAGGTTTGTTGCTTCTCTGTGCACATTTGTTGTTCCCTGTTCTTTGTACCCCAGTTTCAGAGCAATCAGAGCTGCAGCAGGGATACACCCCAGGGCATGTACTTCAGTCCTGCAGTGCTGTGAATGCTCACCGATGGAACTTACTGGGTCCAGGTGTTCCAGTTCCACTGAAATGTAGTGGGATCCTGGCTCCAGGCACTCTGTCATTTGCACTGTGCTGTGACAAGTGAGACTTAAGCAGCACAGGGATTTTCCAGCATGCCTGGGCACCTCACTTCTGCTAATGTCAGGGTAAGGTAGCAACCTTGATGTGTTTGAAAATCCCACTAGACATTTACTTCAGCCCTGCTCAGTCAAACCCCTCAGCCAGTTTCCTTTTCCTTTCAGCTGTACTAGAGTAATGCTGGAGATTGAGGGAACAGAAATGAAGAAATCAAGCCCCAAAACTGCTGAACTGATACCTAGTTGTCCTGAAAGTAAATCCTTTTCAGGTGTTAAAAAAAAAAAAAGTAGCTTAGTTGACTTTCTCCGTTATGATGCAAAATCTTGGACTAAATTAGTATAATTTTATGTATTTATATATATGTGTGTGTATTGTTGTAGCTAAGCACAGTATACATTACGCTGTCTAATAAGTCCTCTGAAAGACAAGAAACAGTTTCTGTAAAAGCCCCAATGTTCTACTGAATGGATGTATGAATTTGATGTTATGTATCTTGTCATGTGCATAAATATGAAGATATGGCCCTGTAGACTCTTATCTATCATTCCTATAGATTTTTATCTGTCATTTCTCTATACTCTAGGTATGATCTATCTGTACAGTGTAGCTCTATATTCATCTGGTATACATCATGGTAAAGTGCTTGTGGGTTTACAGAAATGTTTGTTTTCTGTTTTGATGCAGATACATGAAGCTGCTTCCCAAGATGATCCTACGAGGAGTGCACTGAAGAACTCTGGAGAGCTTGAGGGTGGTAAGTACAGAGGGGGGCACACCTCTGAACTGCTCTTGACTGCCCTGAGACAACCCACTGAAGCTGACATTTATGTTAAATGCCTTCCTGCTGATCACGTTATTGCAGTAAATACTAAATGAATCTGATGTCGAACACTTACCAGCCTTACCTTCTTGATAATTCTATGTTAATATTACGTTAATTATTCCCGACTTACAATGCTGTTGAATGTTGATAAAGGCTGAATTGCTACTTGAAATGCTGATCCTGACAGTCCTGTGGCAGGCGCTAAAATGTAATTTCCAAGTCTTAGGGGAAAAGAGGGAATACATTACTACTTCTGATTAAAAGACTTCAGAAGAAACATATTCTAGTCACATCTCATGGAGCACTTGCCTGAATCCCTCTTGCATTTGGGAGCTGATGCCTTTGCACAAGACATAAAAGGAATATACACTTCACTTTTTTTATTTAAAATTTCATGGTGATTTGGCTCTGTGGAATCAGCTCAGAGTGTATGAACAGCTCCCCACAAAGAAAGGTGCTGTGTGTCTGGAGCAGCAGCCATTTCCTTTGCCTGTGAGAGCTGACACATGGGAGTAAAGCTTATAGAGCAAACACAGAGATCACTTCTCACTGGTATCTCATTCCCTGCAATTTTGGATCTGAGCTTTTTGACTCCAAACTCTGTGATGGCCCATATCTGCACATCTACTGTTTATCTCAGGTATCCCTTGTGTAGCAGTGCCCTTTTCATGATAGAAAGAACATGGGAACTATGTATCAAAGTTGAGTGTTAGGACTGGGAAATCACAGTGCTTAATTTCCCAATGAGTTAAGTGAAATACTGGAAGAAAAAGGGTTTTGTACAAAATTAACAAAGTACCTAAGTAGCTTTGGAAGCCTCAGGCATAAATTATTGAAAAAACCCTCTGTGGCCACCTCGGGTACTGCCCCTTTCAGCTAGGGGTTTTTGCGTGGACAGATGCTCTGATGAACATCCATCAAAGGGTGTGTTAATGCAGGTCCCATCAGCTTTGTTCAGCTGTTGTCTTCCAAAATCCCCTCTTCTTAGGTGCTGCAGGAGGAAATAAGCAGCTGTGACATTTCTCAGTATCTCCACCCCTCCCCAAAGTCTGGATGACCTGTGAGGCAGTGGAAGGGACAAGGAAGGGAGGAGAAATGTTCATAAGGTGGGATTCTGGACAGTGGGGGAAACCTTCTTCCACTGCACAAGCAACCATTCTGGCCTTCACTGTAGGAAAAAGGTTCCATCTCTCAGAGAGTGTTTGAGGTTTCTGTTTGTTTATTTAAAAAGAAAGCATCTGGCATATGTATGCAAACATTAGTGAGTCATTTAAAGTATACTCAGCACTGCAGTTATGAGGCTGGGATCTTCCAGCTGGAAGAAGAAATATGATGGAAAGGAGCAGGCAGACCCTAAAGGACATCTTCCCAAGCATGGGGAGGGGAGACAACTTATTTTTTTTTACCTCCTTCCTCTTCCCCTCTCATCACCACTCCCAAGAGCATTTGCAGCCCTCTGAAACCCCTTGGTGAGAACTTGAAAATCTGAGTTAAAATGACTGTCTTTGAGGCTGCTGTGCCCTCTGCAGAGAGCCCAATGCTCAGCAGTGCAGCTCTGCTAGAAAAGCGGTTTATTTCCAGCACTGGGCTGGGCCACAAATAGACTCGTTGACGAGAAGGCAGAAGTGTGGGTTGGTCTAGCTCTGTCCTTTTCAGTGTCAGCCAGCAGCTGGAACATGGTGAATCAATTACAATTCATAAATATATGAAAAAGTGAAGCTCTAGGACGACTCAGCTGCTTTCTCAGTGATTTATGAGCAGCACAGCAGGCTGGGAAGCTCTGGTTGGAGCAGCGTTTGAAGGCCAGTGGTCATGGGGATCCATTGCAGTGCTGGTATTTAGAGGAATTTGTGGAGTTTCTTTACAGGAGGGGATTTCTTAGTATAAATTGAACATTTCTATCTTTGTCAGCATAATACTTGGAGAATTTCACTTTTGGGAGCAAGAATCTCCCAAAGTGATTGTTAGTAAGAGTAAGCTAGATTTCCCAACAGAAAAAGTTACTGCTATATTAGGTTACATTTCAACATATGTGATGTCAGTGGCAGTGTGATTATATTGCTTTGCCTGTGCCAAGCATTTTCCTTCTGTAAATGAACCCACATGCTCAAAGGCTATTAGAATGAAGCTGCTGTGCCATGTACAAATACTTGATTTTGTTTACTGCTTGCTTTTGTCAGTTCCTACTTCTCAGACCTTTACTACAGAGAGAGGGACAAGAACTGAAACAACTGTAGCACCTGGGATGTGTTAAAAGGCTTGTGTGATCCAAAGCATCTACTGAAATGTTCCCACTCACCCAGGAAGATGCTCTCCTGGCTCTTCCCTCTGTCCCAGTGAACTCGCTGATCTTCCAAATTGCTTTTTGTAGGTGGCTGCTGAATCACACAGAGAAACATTCATGGGAGGAGGAAAAGAGACTTCCTTGGGCAGTGCTCAACAGTAAAAGGTGGTTGAAACAGGCTCTCCTGGCTGCTGCTGCTGCTGCTGAGAGGTCTCTGGGCACACATGTCTAGCACTCCTGTTTATGGAAGTAGTTTGCATCTGAGTAAAAACTAACATATATATATAAAAAAAAATTTATTCTCACTTAAGTACTTTAGATAGCTGTGCCTTTTTATTTCCTTTTGCTCATGGAAACAGCTGTGCCTATGTTGTGGGGCACAGCTTTACTGTAGCACAAACTGCATCAGCTCCAGAGGCATTTCATGCTGCACCAGCGTGCATAAACACTTAGAGCTACCACGTGCAGATGATCACTTGGTATCCTTCCATCTTTTGGCAGTGTCTGTTCCCTGCAGACAGCTGGGTCCAGACTTCAAGATGCAAAGGAAAAATATATTTCAGTCTGTCAGGGCTCTTTCAAAGAAGTGATGCAGCTGCTTCATCTGCTGTGGCAGAGCTTGGATGCCTCCCAGGGACTGCTCCTGGGTTTGCTCATCATCGCACAGGCTTTGGATGGAGGATGGCTTAATTTTGTCCAGGATGTTTCACAGTTCTAAATACTGCACACTTTAGAGTGTTGTGTGGCTGGAAGGTTAGAACTGATCTGTACAAAAGTGGATATGAAGGAAAGAGGAGGCACCTTCTTAACAAGGTTAACAAAGAGGGAAGCCAAGTGCCTGAAATGGGCTAGTGCTGCAGGGAAGGTGTGGTCCTCTCAGTGCTGATTGTGAGGCTGAAAAAGGACCAATGCTTGGGTGCAATACCAATGCAAAGGACCAATACCCAGTCCCAGAGCTAGAAATATGAGGGATGAATGAGTGGAAAACCAGGTGAATTTTCTGCAGATGGCAGCAGTTGCTGAAAGGGCCACAGAGTGTCCGATGAAGAGTTCATCTGCAGGCAGGGGCTGAGTTTCTGCATCCAGGCTAGTGCGATAATTAATCTTTTGTGATTCTGACAGATGCCTGCAGAGGAACTGAAACAGAATTTCACAGTCTGACAGTGATTAATGCATTGTTAGTTGTCAGACTAAGAATTTTGCAAGTGGGTAAATAAGCTGTAGGCCAGGCTGATGATTGTGCTTGAGAAGACTGCAAAGGATTACAGCACTGGGGCAAGCTGGGCTTCAGCATTTACCACAGGCACTTAACTATGTTTTGTTACTTGTCTGAAACCACCCCGTTCACACAACAAGAGGAGAAATGAGCATATGATTTCTGAAGCTCTGCCTTAAGCCTCAGTTATACCGAAAAAGTGGCAAAAGGCACAGCTGGCTCCAGCTCTGTGTTGCTCTGTTACCTTTGCAGGGTATGGAGGAGGCTGGACAATGGCTGCAGTTTGCTACCACCTTCCTGTGCGATACTGCAAAGCATCTGCAAAGCAAGGGCAAGTGCTCTTGCTGCGTATATTCAAAGCTGCGGAGGGCTTTAAGGTAACTGAAGCCTCTGCTGCACTCTGTGGTCTGCTGGAGAATGCTCCAGCCTCGATCCAAGGCAGACATGCTAGCCGCCGAATGCCTGGCACCCCCTGCCAGGCGCCAAAGCTACAGCGCCTGAGCCCGGGGGAAGGGCAGGGCCCGGCTTGCTGCGTGGGAACTGCCTGGGGGCAGCTGATTCCACACCGGGCGCTTTCCCTACCGGCGCAGGCTTCTGCTCCCTTCCCTCTTGCCCTGCCCTGGGCTCGCTGAGTCTTCCGCCCTTGGAGGTGGCTGAGGAGTGGGAAGGCTGCTGGGGAGCTCCTCGTCCTGCACAGGGTGGGTAGCACACAGAACGGGGGTTGCATAGGGCAGCGCAGGGGGTCGGGTGGTCCCAGGGAGAGCTGCTACAGAAAAAGGCGTTTCTTGGGGTGGCAGTGCTTATCGAACCGTGTGTCACCTCCAGGTGACACAGTGTGATTCCACTGCAGCTCCCGAGCCTGGTCCCTCACGGGGATGGGGACAGCACTGCCAGCCCTAAGCAGTGATGCCAAACCCTGGCAGCGCTCAGGTGTGAGGTGGAAAGGAGATGTTTGGATTGGAGCAGCTCTGGACATGCTTGGAAGTGGGTGCTACAGAAGCTGTGAGTTGAACTAGGAGGCAGCGGAGCAAGTTCGGGCACCTCCAGGGCTAGGCAGCTGCTAGAATACAGAGCTCCTAGATTGCAGTTTTCAACCACGGTACACAAATTCTGCCAGAAATTTGCTTGCTGTTGGATTTGCAGGTTTTGTTTTTATTTTAAGGGCAGGAGCCTTTAATCTCTGTGGCTCTCAGTCTCCTTGTTTAAGATGAGGTTACCTACACTCAACCCTGTTTTGCAGAGAATGCTGCTGTCCTTGGGTGGATGTTTCTGTCGACAGCCACAACATTTAATGCATCACTCTGTGGCTCTGCCTAATTTCAGATTGGATTCTAAACTTCTCAATATGTGTACCTTGGGTCTGACTTGTCAGTTTTTGGAAGAGAGGTTTGCCCAGGAATAAAGGGCCACAAAGGGCTGGGAAAAGGGATGACTGGAAGCCCTCATTCACTTTTATTAGTATGGCATGGACAGGATAAGAGACTGCACACATTCCTTCACCTTGAGCTTCCAGCACTGCACAGGACCCACTTATTCAGCACTGTGTGCAGAGCCAGCATTGAAGTGTTTGTTCCAGTCACACATGGCCATCTTGTGTTTTCTGATTTTCTCTGTGTGTCTGAATGGAAGTGTTTTAATTCTTTCAATTCTTGGTATGAAAAGCTGTTGATATCCTATGCCTGATGGCAGTGATGAGTATCACAGTCCAAACCTGCTTTCTCCTGACTACCCATGTCAGGTGCTTTCTTGAGGCTTGCATTGCAGCTGTCCTTTTTCAATCTGGAAGTGTTTTGTTTGCTGGACATTTCCTCTGATATTCATATTGTCATTCACTGTGACTAGTACTGCCCTGTTTCTTCTCCAGAGCAAAGCAAAGCAAACCAGCCTCCCAAATTCCACTTCTGCTGGTCTGGGCTCAATGCCCACAGGTGGCATCCAGCCTGTCTTGTCAAGAGGCTGCTCAAAGCCTTCCAGGACTGAGCTCCACATCATGAAAATACAGAGTGGCTTTCTTGGACCAATGTAAACTGGTGTAGCTCCAGTGATGTGGATCCAGCTTATGCAAGCTGAAAATATGATTTAGGGGAAAGGAATCATTTTTTTGAAATGTAGCCTGGTGTGAAGCATACCTGCCCCATGGGAATGCTGAGAAGTGAAAGTTGCTTCTACCCTTTTTGGCTAATAATCCACAAATGAGCCACAAATCTGACCTGGATGAGAGGCTGCAGTGTAACACACGAGTCACTTTACCCGCTGTGAAATGTCACCAGTTTTGGAGAGAGATGCAGCAGCTGTTAAGCAGAGTGTAGTCCAGGTGGCAGAGATGGTTCTGTTATTTATACAGCTCCATAAATGAACTTGCCACTTTGCAAAATAAAAGCCCTTTCTTGAGCAGTTTCCAATTCAACTTTCTAGGACCAAAGTTGCAAGGGAAGTCCCAGCTGCTCTGAGGGCTACAGGAGTAAGCCCTGCAAGAAAGATTAGTGTCACCAGTGGGGCCACAAATGCATGACGGCACTTCAGGAAGGAGACCAGTAAAGTGCCAATCAGGGGGAAGAAGTTATCCTCAATGTAGCTCCATCCTTTTAAGACCTCTCCTTTCTGTGCTCTGTGGCTTTCTAAAGGGCAAAGCTCATCTTTCCTTTTGCTTTCTTGCAGGAAAGGTGAGCAAAAGAAGAAACTCCATCTTGCAGCTACAGATCTGAGGCACAGAGGTTAAAGACCAGATCTGAAACAGATTTAGGCCTACACAAAACAAGATGCCACAAGACAGGTTTCCTCGTGTGGAGAGAACATGTGTCAGAACAGCTTTCCCAGAGGTATCTGCTTCTCGGAAGGAATACACTGCCCAGGACAGTAACATTTCTGTTGCTAGAGCTAAGGTAACATTCTTCAGATTCCCCTGGATTCAAGGGTTTGTGACATCTGGTCACATCCACCTCTTGTCATTCTGTGTGTGTGGGGGTTATGTTTTGTTTGTTTGGTTTTGTTTTGTTCTGTTGTTGTTTTTTTGTTTTTATTTATTTTTTTTTGTTTTTATTTATTATTTTATTTTGAAATTCCCTCTTTTCTTACAGGGACTCCAACTTGCAGTTGCTGGGAGGCTTTTCCCACAGTTGGCTTCAAGGCCATGGTTGCTGAACTACACACCAAAAGGTAGAAGGAGCTGGAGCAAGTAGGAAGCAGGCTACTAGACACTGTGAGCCTGGGATTTCCCAGGGGTTGTTCACATACAAGATCACAGGGTTTTTACAATGTGAAGTGCATCAGCAGCCATGCCAGCTGATGGGGCAGGAGCAAGCATTGCCAGCACTACAAAGCTGTGCCCTGGAAAGAGCTGTCATGGTCTGAAAGTGGAGTTTATTAACAACAGATTTTTACAGTGTAGCTGGCATGCCAACAATATGGTCCAAACACAAAGAGCCACTTGCAGATATAAATCAGAGGAAGGCATCTCCAAAGGCTCCTGCTAGCCTGAGTCACACACAGCTGCTGTGCCAAGTGCCAGCTGCTGGATGGCAGCGGGCCTGCAGCTGGGGCACAGGCACCAAGCTTGGGGGCCATGGCTCATTAGTGAAAACACGAAGAATGGCAACTGCTTTGCTGACTGCAGAGCATGGGTGTCTTAAACTGTGGGCTTGTCCTCTGCTTATAGACAAAGGGAGCTTGGGCTAGCTGGTCAGTCAATAGGGGAAAAGAAGGGAGTGAGTTATAGGTCCTGTGCTGGCTGAGTTGAGGAGAGGCTTTAGGGAATAGCTGAGGGATTTACCCCTGAGGAAGGATGTAGGGCAATAGCTGTCATTGTCCCAACCATCATAACCTTCTGGCTGCTTTGAGATGTTTAGAAATACTTTTACTCCATAATTTTGTCTGCAGGAACAGATGGAAAGGCTGGAAATGTTACCTCCTATTGCTGCTTGATGCCATCCCTCAGCTGGAAATAGCCATCCCTGGAGCTGAGCCAGTAGAATGACAACGTGTGTGCACACTTTGCATGTGCTGGCATTGCAGCCCCCTTCCTGAGGTAAAGGGTGAGTCTGAGTCTCCCCTCGTGTGGCTGCAGTGAGTTTGCACTCATCCTGCCGCCTGAGAGCTTAAGCTCTTCTACCTATCCTTGGAAGAGAACTCTTCATTTTGTAACATGTACTCAAGAGAGGTTTTGGAGGGGGTTGAATCCAGCAGTAAGTGCTGACAGGGAGGGGAAAACAGCAAACAGGTTTGGGAGCAATTCCCTTGCTGCACTCTTCTGTTGTGATACAATGTCTCTCATCCTGCAACTCTCTTGTAAATGCTGCTTGAGCTCATTGATGTGTGCAGGGATTCAAGGACATGAATAACTGTGTTCGTTTGTTTTTTGTTTAATTTTTTAACAGTGGAAAGGCTATATTTGGACCCTGATATTAGGTCAGAATTGGAACTGGAACTTTGAAAACAAAGTTTTTTCTCCCCAAAATGGTCCTGTAAACTAGTCCCTCATCACTTGGGTAAGGCCTCTAACGCTGTTAAGCCCTGAATATTTTTTCTTGCTGCTGCTGAATATAGTAGAACTCAGTTGAATGTGGTTTTGCTCTTCAGATCTGTCCTGAACTTGCTACTATTCATGTCCTTTGTAATTACTGATGATCTGGAACCTTCCCATTTTTTCTTGGAGCATGAACTTTTCATGGGGGCATTTTCCTGTTTGCGACCACCCTGTAGATTGTGATGTTAATCTTTTTATTGATATTCCTGCAGAGGAAATAGAATATTATCAAATATATTCAGAACTTAAAATTCAGGTGAGAGCAGTTTGTGTTGCTTCAGGGATGTGCATAGAAAAGAGAGGCAGAATAAAAGTTCAGTTATTTTTCTTTGGGTTTGCTGTTGCAGATCAAACCTTCCAAAAAATGAAGGCCTAGCCACATGTTTTCTATAACCAGCCAAATAAAATATTATGTTTTAAAGCATTCAGGGTCAGAGAAATAACTTAGGCTCTGGGCTTAGATTTTTTTCTTCCTCAGAATAGCTCCTGCTCAATCAATGATAATATTGAAAACTATGCATGTGGGGGGCCAGACGTGACCACCGTTGCATTCATCTGCTCTGCACCACTGCAAAAAATGCACAGCAAGCAGAAAGTTATCTTAGCTGGATTGCTGGAGATTACCCTGACCCAGTCTGTGGGTGCTGTGATGCACAAACCTGGGCACTGTGGCCACAGTATGGCAGAAGGATAAGAATTTGTTGTGATGCTCATATATTTGGGTATGTGTTGGGTGGAGTTGTGATGTCTCCCCATTAGCACCTCAGGAGTGAGGTGGACTCTAGTGACTCTGTCAGCAGGGCTCTGGTGCTTGGCAGTAGCTAAAGCTATGGCTTTGACTGTGTTCTGGTCACAGGTGTCATTGTTGCATGAGAACCATAGAATCATGAAATGTTTGGGGTTGGAAGAGACCTCTGGAGATCCCCAAGCCCAAACCCCCTGAGCAGGGTCACCCAGGGCAGGCCACAGAGGATCCAGACGGGTCTTGAAGGTCATCAGAGCAGGAGACTTCACACCTTCCCTGGGAAGCCTGTTCTAGGCTCTGTCACTCTCACAATGAAGAAGTTTTTCCTCATGTTGAGGTAGAGCTTCCTGTGTTTCACCTGCTACCACTACCTTACATCCTATCATAGGGCACAACTGAAAAGAGGGATTGTGGAGTCTACTTCTCTGGAAACTTTCAAGACCCAACTGGATGCATTTCTGAGTGATCTGCCCTAGTTTTGGTCCTGCTCTGGCAGGGGGGCTGGAATCAATGATCTTCAGAGGTCCTTCCAACCCCTAATATTCTGTGATTCTGTGAAATGCTTGCTGCAGTGTGTTTCCCTTTCAGCAGCAAAAATGCTGTCTAACTCAGTAGTGGTTGCTACAAGAAGTGGAAACTTTTCCTGAGTGTAACCAGAGAAAATCAAACTAGAGTGGGTTGGAGCTATTAATAGAGCATGCTGCATTTGAGTAACCCAGCTTTTTTCTTTAAGGATTCTGAACAGATTGTTTTATACAGCTGTTTTTTCACTGTTTAAAATTGGTATCTCATTCTAACAACAATTCAGACTTGGCTAGTTTTTATATTAAAAAAAAAAAAAAAAAAAAAAAAGAAAATAAAAAAATTTTCATTGAGCTTACCCATGATTATCCACCTCTGGAATTCCAGTGTTGCCTATTCTCTTTTCTCACAATTCAACAATACCCTGAGCTTTCCTCAGAGGCATGGATCCTGAAACTGAGAACAAGGAGGAAATTTCTGTTTTCATTACAATGCAATCTTAAAAAGCATACTTTTTTCTTTTGTAACCATGGAGAAAAGATTGAAAATGAGAGCTGAATATACACCACAGGCTCAGGAATCAGAAAGCAATGAATCAAGTATCCAAAATGCATTGAAGTTTTTTTTGCTTGAATTTTTCTCTTTTTTTTTTTTTTTTTCCTTTTTAATTAGCAACAGGATTTCAGAGGTTTCATTTGCACATTTATCCCTAGCAATGGGCAGTGCTGTGATCTGATGGAATACTTCAGGACAGCTGCTCCAAATTGCTCTGTGTTCTCCCTGATCATAGGTCCTCCTTTTTCTTCCCTGATCCTCTCTCCAGATTTCTGTATGGTTTCATTTCCTGAAGCCTGGAGAGCTCCTCTGTGAGGGGAAGCTCCCTTTGAGTTGACTCGTGTTACTTCTGCTTGTGTGACCCAGAGGAGCCTGCAGTTTGTAGGATGGGTGCCTAATAACTGCATTTCCCATAAGATAGGTGTCTATCCTGTCTGCTCTCAGAGCTGATCACTGCAGGATAATATTTTTCCTTGATGCACTCTTCCAAAAATGGCCACATTTGGTAAAATACTGTCCTGGTTTGAGTACCTCTGGCAGTAATGAACCTCCTTGCCCTGCTGGCAAGACTTCCTGGCAGTTTGTGATTGGTGCTGCTGCCTGATTGCCCACCTGACTTGCTCAAAAGGAGAAAGCCTCAGGCTCCCCTTTGGTACCAGAGGTGCCCAAGGCCACAGGAGACTGCCTGACCCCATGACCATGGCAGCTGTGGCCATTGGAGGCTGGTATGATTTCAGAGTGCTGGTGTCTGCACTTTCTTCTTGGTATGTGTCCTGTTTTGACTTCATGACCAGGCAGTGCTGGCACTCCTCAGCCTTTTGAACAGCCAACCCAGCCAACCCTGCATGCTCCCAGTGTTTCCTGGTAGGCTTTCCAAGGTGGCAGATGGGGAGAAGTGCTGTGACTGAAATGACTTTCCTCTCTTGTCATCCTTCAGAGAGGAGAAGCCTGTCCCAAGGAGCACCCTTTCTCATGACCTGCCTGCATGTGCCATGATACCTCATCCCTGTGCACCAGATATCTGCAAACACAGTGTGGGTGCCTGGCATCTCCTGACAGAGGAAAATTCCAGGGAAGGAGGGTAAAAAGCACAGGCACGTTCTTGCTGCACCATAAGAACCTTTTAGCAGGATTTTGCTGTTTTGGTGTTAGTAAAGGGAATTGTATTTTTTCTCCCTCTGTTCTCTCAAATTTCTGCAAGTATGTGTGCTGTTCTCTACCCATCTCTTACATCTTACTGTGCACCACAGTCAAAGCCTCACTTAGGAGGAGCAATGCTAACCCTGAATCTCTAGTTCCCACCAGCATACAGCATACACCAACCATCCGGGCTGCTGCTGATGGGGAGAGACACAGCTCCACCTTCTTTGCTCCTGACCACTTCATGCTGCTGGCTTTGCTTGTCTGCCTACTGTTTATAGTAAGGACACATCAGAGATATAAGCTCATTAATCACCCTCAGGCCACACCTTCCCTAACTCCCATTTACAGTGTCTTCCCTCTCTACTCCTTTTCACAGACTGCACCTCAGTCACTACTCTGTTCTTGGCATCTGGGGTTTGTTTTTTATTTCTGCTTGGAACTGATAAAGCACAAGAAAAGGGGAAAATTCAGAAAGGCAGCCCAGCATCACAAGCAAAGTGTATGTAGGGCACTTTTAATGTCAGAATAGTTGGCCTAAAGTGTATGGGCAGAAGACTGGCAGCAAAGCTATTGCATTAAATGAAATAGAGACTAGTTACCCTAAAAAGGTGAAAGGCACAGGACAGACAAACGAGCCCTTTCATCCTCTTGGGATTTCTTGTGTCCTGACAGCAGTCAGGATTGCTTATCAGTGGTCAGTCCAGTGCTGCTCCTTGGCCACCAGCCTGGCTGGGAGTCCTATGGGCAGCCCACAAGAGGAGGGGAAGTGCCATAAAATCTACATGTTTCTGCAGAGGTGTTTAGGTGCCCAAAGGTGTGGAGAAGCACACACTTATTGGGCTTTCAAAAATTCCTGAGGAGGTTGAAGGGAGAGGAGAATTACTATCTCAGGGATTGAGTCTGAAGAGGCCTGACCTACCTTGAGGCCTTGGAAAACTTCACCATGCACTTCTCTTCATGTCTAGGCTCCTAAATATCTTAGAAACTCTGTTCCAAAGTAACTACTATTTCTGTTGATGAGTTTCTGCCCGCCCAAGGCTGGGAACAAGGGTCTCCAGCAGAGTCCCTTCTTGCAGTGTGGAACTGCTGCCATAACACCACAGTGCAAGGGATGTATGGACCCCAGGGAAGACAAATTACTCCTCCAGAAGCATGTCTCTAGCTGACATTGATTTGCAATAGCACGGTCAACAGCAGCTGGAGAGCCCTGGAAAACACTATGTCAGTTGCTTGGTTTTGTTTTAATTCTTTAATCCTTTGTCTGCAACCTAATGTGTTGGAACATTGCTTAGAGATGAGATGTGTTGCTGCTGGTGCTGTTTTACTGTTGCTGTTTTGGACCTCGGGGGGGGTCTTGTCAGGCCAGGTCCAGGAAGAGCTAGGAAGAGGAACTGTCTTGACACACTGTTTGAAAGCTGCACAGCCCTGTAAGTCACTTGTATTTATATAATTTTTGTCTGTCTCTTTAAACATCAGATTTTTAAATATCCGTTAGAAGGCAATACTGCTTTTACTGGCGAGCCAAGTTTCTCTTCTAAAACACATGTTCCCTAAAGCCTTGCTGCTTTATTTCCTTTGTTCTGATTTATTACTGCTGCCTTACCACATAGGCACAGAAGAAAAAAACTACTAAAACCAACAAAACAGCACCTTCTATCCCCCTTCCCAGATCACTGACATTATATCTTTTATATCAAGTGATTAAACAATGAACTAACATCTTTAATTTCTAAGTTACCTGCAAATAGATAGAGAGTGTAGGTTAGTAATGTGAAGATTATGGTAAACCAAATGAAAGCTACTGTGAGAAACTGAAAATTGGGTAGATGCTAAACCTGGACAATGATGGAGTGATTGAAAAAAAAAAAAATTGACTGCATTTTCTAAATAGGAATTTTGTGGATGTAATTTTTTAATGTAAATTTTTATCAATACCTAAAATGGCCTTATTTGTCAGAGGATGAATTCTCTTCCTCAGAATAGAGGCCACTTTTTGTTATCTCAGGGTAAGCATCAAGCAGCTGAGGCATGCAATTGTTGGTCAATTGGAAGGAGGAAAAAAAAAAGCTGATACAGTGAGGTTTTTAGAGCTTTTTGAGGTAGAAAATTTCTATCAAAGTTTGATTTCTTGGAGGCTGTTCAGCCTTGACAATAGCAGAAGGTGACATTTTCATTGGTACATGTACCAAAGTTAACTCCATGTTTTCTTTCTCAGATGCAAAACAATGAGGCAGAGGTTAAGCTGTGGCCATGAGTCACATGGACCTCAGCAGTGAAAAAATTATATGGTATTATGGGGTGTCTATGGCACCCACCTCCTGTATCCTCAGACACACCTAGGAAATGTCTTAGTCCATGCCCATAGCTGGTTTGGGTTTAATTCTGCAAAAACTTATACAATCATATTGGAGTTTGTAACTCATTTATCACATATTGGATGTCTGGTGTTTTGGCCATATCCTCAGCAGAAGGAGGTCTCCCTCTGTCACCTCTAGGACCATGATGGAAATTGTGACTGACCAGATGCATTATCTGAGAGGATTTCCAGGATGTAGTCTGAACAAAATCCACACTGGCTGTTCTCATGGCTGTGCTTAGCAGTGTGCACCAAGAGTAGAGCTGCTGGCTGGGTTGGGCAGTACCCATGTGCCATGTCAAAGTGGCTGCTACAAGTACTGCACAGGATTTGGGGCTTTTGTGAGTTGGGGCTTGCCACTGGGTTCAGAGACACTGGGATGAAGCCTCATATTGCAGATTGACTGTTGGTGTTCCCAGTGGCAGTGCTAGCAGGGTCCTGGGATGTACTTCCCCCCAAGATCACTGTAGCTTTAGCAAAAGTGAAGTGGTGGAACACATCATGTCCCAGTGCTCTGTGAACATAAAGGTCAAATAGTGCTAAGCAATCACAAGGGAAGAGATATCCTGGCAGAGAACACTGTCCTGGCCTTATTAACACTTTCTTCCTTTCTGCAAACCAGATCGCCAGTGACTTGTGCTCTGTGGGCTTTACTCACAGCCTTGTTTGCGCTGCTGGATCACAATCTGCTTTGCTTTACTTGTGTTTTCCCTTTGAGGCAGGCTATTGACATGAAGCTCATTGTCATATTCAGGCCTGTTAACTGTGTTAGTTAACAAAGGAGAGCATTCAAAAGCCTGCTCAGAGGCATATTTGTCCTTTTTTTTCCCCTTCTTTTTAAATGGAAACCAGCTTTCCTAGCAAAACATTTTATGGAATCTACTGCCTTGAAACCAGTATGAGGCAACAGGAGTGATTGCAGCTAGTTGCAACATCTCATCTTGCTAGATGGAGGCACATCCTGGTACAAGTGGTGTTGCTAGCAAAACCTCTGTGACAGAAACCTACTGAGACCTGGCTAGCTGGAGGTTCTTAACTCATGTGAGGTGAGCTAAAGACCCAATTTCACTTGGTTCCTCTGAAGAATGAGCTGTACATAACTTGAGCCAAGTTCAGTGAACGTCAGAAAACCTACACCTGAATTTGACAGAATTTGGGCCAGTATGTTGGTTTCAGTGAGATCTAAATCAAACTTTTACCCCAAACCAGAAAAGCTTTCTGATTTTGAACATCTCTTGAGGATTCAGTTAAGCCAGGAAGTCAAAGATGCTGGTACATGTCTCACCTAAATCCTAAAGGCAAGATCAAATCCAAATGTAAAATGATCAGAACACTGCTTTGATGAAACTCTGAGCATGAATACTGTAATATATGTATAATTGAGCGTCTTTATAATGAAATTATTTTAGACTGCTTTCAGGACCAACCAAATGGTGCCTAAAACAATGTACTTGGTGCTAAAGTCCAGTAAATTCTTTGTAATAGTATGTGAGGTTATTTGAAGCTGCTTCAAAGGGCAAACTCTGTTTTGGATGGGGGGGAAAGCTTACCTGGTTGAAAACTGCTCATGGGATCTTTCTTAGAAGGACTGAAGAGCATTGGGCCCTTTGTTTTCTTAGGAAACAGGAAATGAATGTTAGCTCTGCAGTTAATTTGATTTCTTAAGTGACTTGCTTTCTGATATCACATTTGTGTTCTGGAATGCTATAGAAATTATCTGAGGGCATTTTCAACACTTCAAAATTAAATCAAATTGTTGAAATTGTGCCAGCATTTAAATGAAAATTATTTTCTTTAAACAAACACTTGAGGACTTTCCTTTTTTTTTTTTTTTTTTTTTTTTTTTTTTATTCACAAGAGCATTCTTAACCCAAACACCTTTTCTTTGTGGTTTTTCAAGTATCCAGTCTGCACTGATAAAACCAGATGTGTCTTAGGATGTAATCAAATTCAAGATCTTTTTAGCCAAAAACTAGATGAGCAGGGAGTGCTAGTTTTTCACACTGCACAAAGACATAAGTGGGTGTAACTGCAAATACCATCTCTGCCTCTGTGCCCACAGAAGTGTCTAAGCAGCAACACAAATGCAGACTTCTGCTGTGCAGAGAGGTGTCAAGCATGGAGTTGAGCATCTGGGGCCTGTGTAGCTTGCACAGTGAGCAGGGAATAATAACAGAGGCAGGAGCTGGCTGTAAAATTTGCTGCTGTGCAGATGCTCTGATATTTAGCTTTCCATACAGTGAAGGATGAAAGAGCCATAGAAGCTGCTGCAGATTAATGAGGGTGGAGATCAGCACAGCCCTTGCTTTGGGGGTCTTGGTGAGACTATACATAGCTCTGGAGATGTTCCATGTAGCCAGGGAATGAGTGTGGGTGACAGGGGCAGCACTTAGTCTGGAGCTTCTACATGAAGCTCTTCAAACATTCCAGATGTGTCTGGCTCTTGCTATTTTCCCATGCAATGGTGTGTAGCTGGCCCTGAGATGTTTCATGGACTCTAAAGCTTGGTTGGGCTTGAGCTGCAGAACAGAACAGACAGAAGCTGCCCTGTATCCTGCTGTAGAAACTTTGAAATCCAGCTACTGGTGTTTCTGTCAAAGTCCATCTGGGGCAGTGTTCCATCCCTGGCAGAGGCCAGAAGCAGCTGCTTAGGAGAAGAGAACGTTTATGTGACAAGTTCATTCTCTGCTAGCTCTGGGATTTTCAGGAGCAAAGTATTTCCGTGGGGCTCTGTGAGGTACAATAAGGCCAAGGACTGGGTCGTGCATTTCAGTCACAACAACCCCCAGCAGTGCTACAGTCTGGAAACTGCACAGCAGAAAGGGACCTGGGGGTGCTGGTAGACAGCCAGCTGAACATGAGCCACTGTGTGCCCAGGTGGCCAAGAAGGCCAACAGGATCCTGGCTTGTAAAAGGAATGGCACGGCCAGCAGAAGGGAAGTTATCGTGCCCTTGTGCTCGGGCCTTGTAGGGCCTCATCTTGAGTACTGTGTTCAGTGCTGGGCCCCTCATTATAGGAAAGACATTGAGGTGCTGGAACGTGTCCAGAGGATCTACCAAGCTCGTGAGGGGCTTAGAGAACAAGTTGTTATGTAGAGGCTGAGGGAGCTGGACATGTTTATCTTGGAGAAGGATGAGGGGGGACCTCACTACCCTCTACAACTAACTGAAAGGAGGTTGTAGAGAGGTGGGTGTTGGCCTCTTCTCTTTAGTAACTAATGACAGAACCAGGGGGAATGGTCTGAAGTTGCAGTGGGTGAGGTTTAGATTGGATATTAGGAAGAAATTTTTTACAGAGAGAGTGGTGAGGCACTGGAACAGCCTGCCCAGGGAGGTGACTGAGTCACCATCCCTGGAGATATTTAAGAAATTAGTTGACATGGTGCTTCAGGACTTGCTCTAGGGGTAGGCAGGGAGAGGGTTATTTCTGTGTTTTTGAATGACTGGGTATTTAGGTGTTTTGTTGTTATAGGTATAGGTTGAACTCAGTGATCTAGGATGTCCTTTCCAAACATGATTATTCTGTGAGTTCACATCTAGGCTCTTAGCACCAACCCTGCTGACTGTCCATGGGGTGAGGTTTCCAGCAGTGACATGTGAAAGCCTGTCCCTCAGTGTAGGAGTTTCTCCTGGAGAACAATTGCTGTCCCTCAGTGAGTTTTAGCCCTGATAGAATCAGGCCTTGCTCTAGCCCCAGGCAGGTGTTTGGTTACAATTGCTGTGTAGTAGCTGGCTGTGGGAATGGGAAATTCAGTCAATGTCTATAAAAGCAGCAGTTGAGAGCTTTTTGTCACCATTTCATAGTGTAGTTGGGAGGAGAAGGAGGAAAACACTTTTGGGGAAAGGAAGCTAGCCTGGTGAATGCCAGCTGAAGATATGGTCCTTCAGTATTATTGCCTCTCTGAAGGCCCAGGACAACCGAACAAGATCGGAGAATTTTGGAGATCCAATGTAGGACTGCTTGAGAATTGTGTGTCCTGCTCTGACAGACTCTGTCCTGTCTGTGTGTGATAAACAAAGGAGTTTGAAAACAGTTTCCCTCAGCAACACAAATTACTTGCTGTTATCAAGTAACTGCAGAGCTTGTGCACTGGGGAAAAAAAAAATCCTAATGATTCCAACAAAACATGCATCTCTTGTCAGTTGCATGTCAGGGAGCCAGTACTGTAGGTGCTCTTTCAGAAAGGGTGTGGAGCAGAAAGCATCTCCTGGGGGAACTGGGATGGGGTTTTTTATCTTCTGGGTGCTATTGGCTGCACTTGCTCCATCAACAAATGCTTTTAACAAGTGCTGTGAATCATTGCTGTGAAGGATGTGTGTAAATACAAGTGACCATGCAGCATATGTGATCCCAAGACTTCAATGTTTCTCCAGTATATTGGATTTTGTGGTATTCACTTTGAGTTTAACCACATTACAGAAGGCTGCCTACAAGATAAATTTCCAATTAAAAAATGTTCTGATATTCCCAACTTTTTCTAGCCTTTTCCTTGGCAATAAGTAAACTCTTTAAAGAGTAGTTTACAACATGTACAACACTGTACATGTTACAACACTGTGAACTAGAGAAGCTACAAACAAAAAAGAGCTGCATAAAATCTTTCCAGCCCTATGGATATGGCAGTCCTTCAGATCATGACTCCAGAATATTCTTCCCCAATATATATTGCCACATACTGTGGAGATAATGCTGTTACTCTCAGCTGGCTTCTGCTAAATTGTCCAGGCCTGGCTGGGGTTGGAACTGAAACTGCAGAGACAGGAGTGGAGATAGGATCTCCCAGAGGGTTATGTTGGCCAGGAAAATGCTGGCTTGAAAAAGGCTGTGGAGCATGTCCAAATAAGAAGAGTCTAGAAGGAGTTTGTGATGGTCTGGTATTTCATTATTAGCTAAGAGATGTGAGATTTCCTTTTCCAGATGAACACATTTTGTATTTGCATAAGACAGCAACTGATTCTTGTAAGACTTAGCATTTCTGCTAATTTAATGAGTTTGCCTTACAAATTAGCTGCATCAGTCATTGGAAAGCCCTTTTTCAAGTTCCATGAGCATGTTTTAAACCTCTTGGTAAAGTCAGTAACATGCTGGACTTTCATAAGCAGAAAGACCTCCAAAAGTATGTCAGTTATTTCCGGCATGTTGTATTCTTGACATGTCAAGGAAACTTGGATTATTTTAACACAAATAGGCAAATCAAAACGGTTCCTTAGCAAGCTCCCATGAACATTCTTGGCCTCTGAGAAAGAAAAGAAACCATAAGAGAAATTACTGCTTCTGAATTAGGTTTCTTAGATGGATCATGTTGTCACACATTCAGAAGTTCATTTGCACCAGCATGGACCTCTGATGAATGATGGAGTGAAGGATAAAAGAGGAGGAAAACACAGGGACCAGGAATTAATTTGGATATTTAATCTTTGAGCAGACTTTTTTTTTCTTTTCCTTACTGTGAATTTATGATCAAATGTAGACCATGACAAACTGCAGACACTTTTGGAAATGTTTTTTAATAGCTGTTAATTGAAAGGTGATGTGTAGGTGTTGAGAGGAAAGGGATCTCTGGAGCTGAACAGGCCTGCATGGAAGGAATCTGCCAACATCTTGCAGAAAAGCACAAAGCAGTGTAGCAGCAAGATTACTGGAGTGTCCTAAACTCTCTTGACATTGCAGCACACAAGTTAGGCTATACACTTGCCAGATATTGGAGGCTGTTTTGAAATGGACTTTTTGTCTAATTTTGTCTAATTATTAAAAAAAATAGCTGCTCTTCCTTTGTGATAATTGGAGTAACATCTTTCAAATTTTCCTACTCATGTAGTTTTATCATCCTTCTGTCTTATCTGCACCTGGATCTCCTCTGTTTTCTCTTGGCTTCAGATGGAACAGTTTCTCTCATTCCTTGAAGGTCTTTTCCTTGATTTATTGGTTTGGTCCAGTTTATGTCTTGTGTGAGACTCCCAATACTTTTCCATTTCCACTAAGCCAAAGTTCAGTTATGGTTTATGGCTCAGCACTCCAGTCACTCATACTACCTATGCAAAGTCATTCATTTTTAAGCAAAGCAAAACAAGTTTTAATTCTACCTAATCTAAGTGAGCACACAACTAATTTTAATATTCTCCAAATAAACTATTTTAACCCCCATCTAACCCCCTATTGAGGATTACAGATGCTGACTGCAGTTTCCACACAACTAGCAATTGGGTATCAGCTATAGTCTGAACTCGGGTTTTGGTGTCTGAGCTGGTATTAACTGTGTAGGGTTCCTACACATTAGATTATCTCAGCAAAAAAACAAGTTATGACACCAATTAAAGCTGAGTACTGTCACTAAGGTAAAAAAAAGTACAAGAGCTCAAGAAGCAGCTTTGAATGTGATGCCTGAAAACAACAGATAGAGAAATGGAGACAAGTACCTCCAATACAATTAATAGGTGATACTGATTCCTATTTTTCATCTGAATCTCCAATCCAATTTGACCTAAATCCTAAGTGGTTTTTAAAAATTATTTTAAAGCAGAACATCTAGCAAGTTAAAACCTAGCATCATGAAGAGGTCGTAACATGGGGTTTTCTCCAGCTTTCCTGCTGAGCAACATTTATATATTTCTGTTAAAAAATGTCAGAGAGGATCTTAGTTGCTCTGCTGTCACATGGGTTGATACAACACAGACCCTGCTTAGCATTCTTGAAGGGAAATTACCCAGTGCTGCAACTCACAATATGTAATTGGTTGCATGTTAATATCCAAAAAAGGCAAGAAAATCCACTGAATGGTGGGGTTTGGTTGGTTGTTGTTGTTTGTTTGTTTGTTTGTTATTTGTTGTTGGTTTGGCTTTTATTTTGAAAAGGCAAGTAGGAGTATTACAAACTGAGCAGTGAAAATCTGGAAGATTCCTCATCTAGAGGAGAGATGTGCAGTGATGTTTCTCCATTGATTACTAGCAATTTAAAATCATCTCCTTCCTTCAAAGAAGGATTTTACTCAGTGTTTGTGTTAATTTTAATCTTGCTAAAGTGATACTCACTTGGAACCTCTCCCTCATGTCATAACAGCAAGACATGCTGCCTGTTTTGTCCCTGCCATTTGGGAAAGGAACAGCTATGGCTGCTTGTTGCTGCAGCCCTGGGGTTGGTGCTATCAATAAAACTCCTTTTAAAGGGAAAGAAAACAGAACAAAACACAACAGCAGCATTTTTTTTTTCTCCCAGAGTTCACTTTTATAAGTAGTATTTAAGCTAGACTGTGCAAGTGCTTCATGAAAATTGGCAGTTTAAAATGTATAGTGCTGTATAGTACTGGAAAGCTCATTATTCAGCATACTAATTATTTCTGAGTCACTCTATTTATGAAATGTCATGTAATAACTACCTCACCACAGCACAAAGTAAATAGTGCAAAATCAGGTGGCTTATGATTTTGACATTTAGTGTGTAGACATATTACCACGTCTCTTGGGGAAGCTACTGGGAATTAGATAATGTTTTTATGACTCTAAAAAATGACATTGAATTTCATAATCTGTAACACTCCATATATATCGTCCATGTTGCTCATTTTATTACTGCCTCAGTGGATTATATTGTGTCAGCTGCACAGAGAAAATGTACAAAGGCTGGTTTGTGGAATAGTGGGTGACAACATGGTAAAACCTTACAGGACACACATCAAAGCCCTTGGGACAAGCTGTAACTGCACACCTGGGCCATGCTGGGACACTAGATTTCACCCTAGGCTTTTTTTTTGTTTGTTTCAGGATAGATTCCAAAGACTTCACTGAAGGAGGATTTCTGACTAGCCCTTGTCACTAGAGGATAGATTTGGGTTTTTGTTGAGCCCTGTGTGAATGCTCTGTTAACTCCAGAGTGACTGGGGAGCCTTGAGTGTATATGAGTGACAAACTGTGAGTGAGTGCAGAGAAGGAGGATGAGTTACTGCTCCAAGTGGGCTTCTGAGCAGTCCTGTGTGGTCTCTGAGAACAATGGGTGGATGTTTACCACAATATGTGATTCTATAAATACTGTGCATAAAACCAGGCCTTTTGTGCTCCTCTGCAAGCTTGTTTGGTGCTACAAAAGTTGTGGGTTGTGTGTTTGAATGCTGGGAGAAATCTCCATCAACACAGTTTTCCAGCACCTTTCTGGAAAGGAGCAGCTGGCTATGAAGTAGCCACAGCTTCAGAAAACCTCATCTGCCACTGAAAAGAAGAGAGAGCCATGGCCGTTGTCGGGTGATAAGAGACAGTATTTGCCTGGCAGTCAGGCATCTCACTGCACATCTGGGCAATAGGCCATCCCTTTCTGACATGGAGCTGGTGTTGGCAGACTCCTGGACACTTGGCAGCATGTCAGAGCTGCTAGCTTGCTTGCACAAGTATCTGAGTACAGGATGGGGCCCTGAAACTGTGGTGGATCTGGCTGGGTTCTACCTAATCTGAATTTAGAGCTGTTGGAAGGCTCAGGTGGCACATCTTCTCCTAAGTGCTTTACCTCTTGGCATTAAAAACTTACAAGGAATGTGATCTACCATACATTTTACTGAAAGTGGTGAGATTATTTCCCCCTTCTATATTAGAATATAATTTTCTTTATTTCAGAAACAGACTCAGTCTTCAGGCTCTTTAACTATAAATCTGTTTTGTTTTTATTTTATGTGAGCTTTTATGCTTGCTGTGAGTCTTGCAGAATGATGACTCTCCTGAACTAAAGCTTCATGGAAAGTGAAATTTTGTTAATGAAAAAGAAAGTGAAATAATGATTTTTTACCATTCCAGGTGCATGGCTACTCTGACTTCCTTTTCCTCTCATGTTCCCAGTGCTAGAAACATTTTCCAGCTGTTGGTAGTGAGAGAGGTAGGAGGCTTTCACTCATCTTTAAAACTTCATATTGTATATATTTTCTTACTTTTCTATAAATAAAACCAGCTATTAAGAATGCCTCTGACTATCCAAGGATAATTGTTTGAGATACATGAGAGATGCTCAGGAAATTGGTAAGTCTTCAGGAGAAAAAAAATGTCCTGAGATCAATTTCCTTATTCAGTAGAGAAGTCCTCATATCATACGAAATGTAATGTGATTGTCCATGGCTCTAATAAAATCTTGATTTCTCCACCAAGCTTTCATCTATAAAAATCAAATTTATCCAGCATTAGTCTACATTTTGAAAGGGATAGGGTTTTGTTTTTTTGTTTTGTTTTTTTGTTTTGTTTTTTTTTTAAGTAGATATGATAGTAATCCTTTATGGTACATTAATATAGGAGAAAATAATTTGTTGCATTTTCTTCACACAGAAACAATCAGCTTGGAGATGTGTGTAATAATTGTCTTTGTCCTTCATTGTCATAGGCCATTAGCTAAATGAATTTAAGCTGTACTTGGCTCTTGCTCCAATAAGAAAACTACATTAGAGATCTTGTAGCCTTGGCATTATATAAAACCTTTCAGGGGGGTTTATTTTAGTCTCACTGAGATGATGCTGCAGAGGACTGAGGAATGCAGAAGGATTTTGCAGTAAGCAATGAGGTCAGTGTTGTCTGACGTAGTGGGTCAAGCAAGCTGTAGTGCATCTACAGTTATTTAAGTTGCCAGATCCTCTTTGGTTCTCAATAATTTAGCCAAACTTTTCAGGCCAGTTTTGTGACGGGTTCATCTTTTGGGTGGGAAGATTTGCTAAACTTGGTTTGACTATTCTAAGATTCATGCAGGCAAAAATAAGTAACATGGGCAATGCTTTCCATAAGTAATAGGAGCATGTAACTGTAAGTTGAGCAGCTTTACTACCTTTGCAGTTTGCCCTCTCAACTAGCAGTTGTTGCTCCCCCAGCAAAATGATTTTAGCCTACTGGAAGGGGAACTGCATTAGAAATCACAAAACCTAGAGCATAAGTCTTTCCTATTGCCCGTAGTTTATCTTAATTCATCATAAAATACCCGAGTATTTTAATCCTACATTTAAAGGTGGGTAAGCATAGTTGTCCTCTTGCTGCAGAGAGAACTGAGAGGCTACAGAAGCTGACCTTTGGTAGATCTGGGAGTGGATGCTGCTTTCAGACCTTTAATCAGACTGCTTCTCCACGTGTGTTTGGCTGGGACCCCAGTGCTCCTCTCACAGCTCAGAAGGACATGGGAAGCCTCTTCCTGCAGCCCCAGCTTCCTCAGCTGTTTTGGGCCAGCGCTTAGGAGCTGTTGCTGCCCTAGGCCAGCTCTTAGGAGCTGTTGCATTGAGCACCCACATCTGCAGGCCAACTGGCACTGCAGAGTGGAGCTTCTGAGCCACAGCAGAAAGGCAGAAGGATTGCTCTCTGAGCTGCCAGCTGCTGCAGCCTCAAAAGAGTCACTCCTTGCTTCTGAGCCATACTGGACCACACCAGTTGTCTTTTTCTCCATCTGTGTCACAGCTGGGAAATGACACACCATTCCTATTGTGTCATGGATTTCACCTGCTCCCAGGGAAGACACAACCCACAAGCTCAGCTGGGTTGCTGCCACCTTTGGACTGACAGAATGGTGTGCAGAGCAGCAGAAGCCAGAGACAAAATTCATACCACTGTTATTTGTGTTGGGCATCTTGCAGGTGTCAGAAAAAGGACCTGAAACTTTTAGGCGTTACTTTGTGTCTGAGCTTTGAACTCATGGATGTCTTAGATTTGGGGGAACAATGGATGCTGAGTGTGTGATATACATCTGCTACCTGCAGAGACTGTCAGGAGAACTGTTGTGGGGTAATTCTGTATCTGTTCAAGGCATTATTGTTTCTTCACAAACTGCAGCACCAGAGTATTTGAGGGATGCCTTTGGTGAAACAGTGGTCAAGTTTTGTGTCTGTCTGTCTACTCAGGCAACTGTTTCAATAGATAGCATAGGAAATGTTATGAATGTGAAAGATGTGATGCATCAGTGCAAAATGAGCATTGCTTGCAGCAGAATAAGTGGCTACAAAGCTTTGACACTCTGAGGTGTGCAGAAGGCAGGTGCCAGACAGCAGCAATCACTCATAAACCAGCAACACTTGCAGCCCTGCTGACAGAGGTTGATTTGCACTAGAAGTAAATTCAGTATGCATGAAAGGACTCTTGTTCTTCTTCAGCACAGAGCATAAAGAAAGACTGTCAGACAAACTAATCTCTCTCTGATAGTTTTCTTTTCAACATCATTGAGCTGTCATTTCTCCTGGGCTTTGCCAGAATGTTTGATATATCCGTTGTTTCCCAAAACAGACATATTTTGCTAGCTTGGGTGATACGGGAAGTTTTGCCAGTAAAAGAGAGGCTGAGATGCTTTTAACAGCCTTTTGCTGTTCTTGTGCAGGTCCTTTCCTAAGCTCCAGAGCTCTGGTCAGAGGAACGGAAGTTGTCTTCATGACTGCTTAGGCTGCATCTCTTGAGCACAGCCATGAAATAATCCTTGGAACACATTTTCTGGGGTTAGGGCTTCTATTGTTTCCTGGAGATAAACCCATTTATGCCCCCAGATCTTCCATTTCAAAAACAGAGATTCAAGATGACTCTTCTAGGTCACTTAGCTGCAGTTAGAAGGTAGCCCAAACTAGAGAATTCTTGGTTATTAGATTGTTTTTCTACAGACCTGGCAAAGCATTCACTCCTCCTAGACACATATGAAGAGTCAGTAATTCCTATTCAGAGAAAAAAAATCTGAATGTCCGTTCTTAAGACTGTGGAAGAAAGATACCTACATTGAGCAACCTTCTCCTTCAGCTGGAAGTCACTGAGGAGTCTGCCAAGAGATATATGGTCAGTAAGGCTGCATGTTCTCCACAAGCTCTTGCAGAGGAATTTAACAAAAATGAGATTCTGAAGTGGGGCAAACTAGAGGAGCCCAAACACCACCATGATCTGGCAAAATGAGTCCTACATCCCATCTGTAATGAGCTCTAACTTCCTTTCTACCTCTGCTTCAACTATTTCCTCCCTAAGTTATCCTGGATATCAGTACCATTGCAGAAGTTAGGTTATTACCTTAGGTGTGTAATGTACCTATTTTTTACTTTGGAAAAAAAGTGGGTTTGTGATCCTTAGGGCAGCCAGTGAGTCTGTACAGATCTGTAAGAGGCTGAAGATTGGTGGTCCTATTCTGTAGCCTGGGGTGGTTGTTGCTCTGTGTAAGTGAAAGCACCATATGAACTAGTCAACATTTGTGTATTTTTTTTCCTAGTGCAGGGCTGCCAATGGTATATAGTAGGCAGAGTCTGGGGCTGCAAGGAATGCTGATTTGCTTTGTTAGAAGTGCTTAGTGACTGATTGTCAGACAGATTTCAGCCCACATTATTCCCAGAGCTCTCTTTGCCATTGCACCAGAACCCACCTGCAGAAGGTACCTTTTCTGCAAGGTATGACACATATTTTATGGAGGACCTAGTAATCAAACCTGCAGTTGAATACAGTGTTGTGCATGCAGGTTTTGGAACCCCATGTTTCCTGATAGTGTGACTTTCATATACACAGTTTAAAAATTGTACAGGGAGATTAGTGATAATTTAAGGTAATATACTCTAAGATAACTTGCAACACCATTTAAATCCATGTGGGCTAATCTGAACATACTGAAGACCAGTTTCTGAGTTTGGATTTACCTAAACTGGTTGAAATTATTTCATTTCAGATAAAAAAGATATACTAATCTAAACTTCATGGCAGCTAAGAATTTAAAAGATGGACCAGGAAACTCTCCCATCATTTTTACAACACAGTTGATTTTGTCCTTTCAAAACTGATTCTCTCCACACTCTCTCATACCTGCCAAATACCACGACTGAAGTCTACTAACATTTTTATGTCTTTATATGTGAATAGGTCCATGTGTCTCATTTTCATTAGTTAGAACTTTGGTAACTATCAGTCCTCTGCAGGACAAAGGCCACAGCACATAAACATATTCCTACTCTGTGCTTTGAGATTCTTTTCATCAAGCACTCATGTTCTATTGTATGATGTTTGGGATTCTGGTTCTGCAAGTTGTGTGATACAAATTTCCTCTTGGTCTGGTAGGAGCACTGGTTTACATAATAGATTGTCTTATCAGGTCTGTAAGGTAATTGATTCTAGACAGGCTTCCAGGAAGGCCTGAGATTTGATCTATGATGGTCTGTTCACTGCTAATGTCTGTCCTCCAAGGAAACATACTTCTGATACTGAGTTATTGTGCAGATGACTGATGGTGTAGATCCAAAGTTAACTTGGTGTTCTCGTTACAGGAGACATATGATATTATACTTGGGCAAAGAGGAATTTCCTGCATAATCTTTAGAGACAGCTGTATTACATTTTATGATTTCTCTGGCATTTATGCAGAGTTACAGAAATACAGTTAAAAGGCTTTAAATTTTTCCAGTTCAGTGTTCTGATTGCATGTCCAGCTATTCATTTTCTAATAATCAGGATCCCAGTATCAAAAAATGTATGGGCTGTACAACTTTCACTCCTTTACCTTCCCATCTTTGAATCTGCAGTTTCCATAGATGACTCCATGAAGCCCCTACCACTGGTAAATCAGAGATTTGACATATCCAGCATCATGTAAAATGGATGTGTGTAAGGGAGCTAGAAGGCAAGTCTTCCCCTGAACTTGCTCTGACATATTTTTATCCATAGCTGTTAGAAAAGGGTCTTATTATTCCTAATCTCTGTTTCTGGAGAAAGTCTCACTTTCTCACTTATGCTGCTGTATCTATCTGACATGCTTTTTCCAAATCCTAGCCATAGGTTGTTCCCTGACTTTATGAAGTTTGGCCCCTTCACTTTCAACCGTCTTTACAGAGCATGGGTGGTAGTCTGTGTAACAGGCAATTATGCCATTAAAAAAGTATCTATTAAAAGAAAGGCTATATTTAAAGTTGAAAAGAATGGTAGAAAAGAATAAAAAGAAAATTATTATGATGAGTAAAAGTTAACAGTTCCAGAAAATCAAGAGCATTGTTTATGAAGTGCATCCTAAATTAACAGCACTGACAGGTGACCACTAAGCCATGTCCCTCAGCACCACACCTACATGTCTTTTAATATCTCCAGGGATGGTGATTTCACCATTTTCCTAGGCAGCCTGTTCCAGGGCTTGACAAACATTTTGTGAAGAATTTCTTCCTAATATTCAATCTAAACCTCCCCTGGTGTAACCTGTGGCTGTTTCCTCTTGTCCTGTCATGTTAATCAGGAGAACAGACTGACCCCCCGCCTCAGTACAACCTTCTTTTAGATAGTTGTAGAGCCATAAGGTCTCACCTGTGCCTCCTTTTCTCCAGGCTGAATAACTACAGGTCCCTCAGCTGCTCCTTGGAAGACTTGTTCTGTACACCCTTCACCAGCTTTGTTGCACTTCTTTGGACACACTCCAGCCCTTCAATGTCCTTGTAGTGATGAGCCCAAAACTGAAACCAGTATTTTTGGTGCAGCTTCACCAGTGCTGAGTCCAGGGGGACAATCCCTTCCCTAGTTCTGCTGGCCACACTATGTCCTGTTTATTTTAAAAAGAGAGGGACAAAGGCAATCTTCACCCCATTAGTGCTGCAGGATGTCCTATAAAAGCATAATTATACTTTGCAAAAAGGCTAGGGAGACCACACAGGAAGGGTATTGAAGAACTGGAAAAGGTACAGGAGACATTAAGCATGACAAAAGATCGAAAGTTGTTATTTATGAACAAAGTACAGGCTGGTGTTTTTTTTTCTTTTTGCTGCTGCTTTTTTTTTTTTTTTTTTTTTTTAGAGAGAAACTGGGACCACAAAGAGATAGGCACAATTCTCAAGGATATTGAAAAGTGAATGACAAAACTTACATTACAAGGTGACTAGCAGGAGAGCTTGGAGAAGGCAGTGCTAATCCAGAGTTTGATGATACAGAATAGGCAAATGCTATCTGTAGCATGTGGGTCTCCACCATCAATACCCCATCTTTTGTCTCACCTCCACAGGCTGAACTACATTGCAGTTTCTGCATTTCAGGAATGTGACTTCTGTCCTCGACCTCATCTGCAGATAAATGCAACATGTCCTTTACTGATGAGGGGTTTGGGAATAATTTCAGCCAGACAAGAGAAAGGAGTTAAAGGAAAGACAGGTGAGGATGCTTTTCATCTGCTCTTTTGAACCAGCCAGTTTGCCTAGAAGACTTTGGGCAGTGGGGTTATGTGTGGCAGGGTGAGGAGTGTGGTATAACGAAGCTGGTAACAGGAGAGCAAAGGGGCAGTGCCATGAGGCTGCCACCCAGGAAACGGACCTTTTGGGTACCCCTTCTGCCACAGAGCCTGGAAAGGAAGCACTTGCTGCCTGGCTGAAGCACAGCAGGGTTTCACCACCTACAAGTGCAGGCTCTGGCCACAGCAGGAGATCGGGAGAATTAAAGAATCCATTAAAAAAAGAGGTGCTGGTGAGTTATCTCAGCCCCTGTCTTGGCAGATTACCCCTGGCAGCAGAGTTTGTGTGAGCTGCAAGCTGTAAGGCAGGCTCTGGGTTTAGGAGGTTTAACAGGGTGGGTACCTGTACACAGCTCAGTGCTTTGGGCTGGGACTTGGCATGAACTGGGAATGCTTCACAGTAGGTAAGTACCAGACTGGCCTGCCTGCCTCTGCGCATGCCACGTGTTAGTAAACAGCAGCCCACCAGAATGCACCCTAAAATCTTCTTTTGATGGCAAGTCAAGAAGAAATTGTGATGGTTTTATGCCTAGTGCCTTAAGTGCAGCTGGGAGTATTGATGAAATCCTATCCTTTTGTTACAGGCAATGATAGTAACTGGGATATTTAATCCTGCAATGTGGGAATCACTTTTTGTCAGCTGCCAGTCTCAAAGTCAAGCTTTCATTGCACAAATAAAATGGGGTATTCCACTCTCTGCCCTCCCCCCACATTATTGCCAATATCTAGCAGAGGGAATATTCAAAACATTTTTTCCTCCAATACAGAATGGCTGTTGGCTGCCTTCAAAAAAGACAGCTGAGTGGAGTTTTTCCACAAGAAACAAAAGAAGAAGGAAGGATTAAAAAAAAATGTTTTGCTGCTGCATACATTTTAATGATTTGTTATAGACATATATGTATTTAAATTGCTGTTGGGATGTGAAGAAACAGCCAGAAGCCAGTCATGCTGCCATAGGACTTGGTGAGCATTAATTCTACAGAACTGATTTTTATGATGTCATGCATCAGTTGGTGACACAGATGGGGGACCAGGAGGATGGTACTTCGTGCAGATCTATTGAGATCAACGTAATTTCTCCACTACCTTCATTAACATGTCATCAAACTTTGGATGGGATCTAGAAATACAAGAAAGTTTAAGCTGCAGCCTCTTGTGCAATGCACCTCATGTGCATTGCCCACTGCCTCAAAAACCTGAATGCCTTTGCAAATTTGACATAATCCAATTAATTGATTTCCTCAGTGACATTTCTGCAGGCTCATATACAGAAGGACAGGGAAACTGAGATTTATAATGATAGCTATTCCTAGCAAAGGTCATTTCTTTATTGGTGAACAGCCTGCCCTTAGTCACGCTGATGACAAGGCTCTGAAGGATAAGGGAGAAGCTGTCTTGCTTTAAAACTTAACAGGGAATAACATAAATAGAGAATAGATCATCTTTCTACTTGGACCAGGACACTTGCAATCTACAACCATTAAGCCAAAGCCAGGAAGCAAGAGTCAAAATCCAGAAAACCTCCCATGTTGGGATTTCTCCACACTGTGGAGTTTTTGAGGGAGGCTGGATCTTGCAGTGTTGGCACAGTGGGAGAAAAGAGGGAGCCACAGAGCACGAGCATGTATTTTTGGCTATGAAGGGTGTCCTTGATGAAAACAGCTGATTAGAAAGAACTGGGTTCAGGTTGCTCGGGACTCCCTGGTCAGTTCTGCCAACTTCCCAATTCGAGCAGCTCTCAGCATCCTGGTTCATGCCTGGAACCCCATTCACACAGAGGAGGGCATGCCAGAATAGACACAAATGCACTTCCTTGGCTGTCTTTCCTTAGGTAAGCAAGGCAGCAGTTTTGACAGGAAGATGGCTTAAATAGATTGTATCATACATATTATCTATCTTTAATAAACCAGCATCTGCCTATTTGTCAGGTGGCTATTTTTGCTGCTTGCAGAAGAGATCTTTGATTCTGTACATAAAATGATGCATCATTTTTTTCATAATCAGGAGGTCCTTCTTGGGAGTCATGTGAGAGTTGTTCATTCAGCTGTTAACCTTTAAATGTGAGTACTGGACACTTCAGTGTTACTGGTTTTGTGTGTTTTCTCCATCAAGCTTGTAATATTGGAAAAAGTAAAAATGTGATTTCTTTCCCCAGATTTTGGTTCAGGTCCTGACCTGTAGCTGAGCTATGGTTTCTGCTGGATCATTGGCACAAATCAGGTATACTGCTGGCAGGACCAGTCAAGAGACCTTTTCAATATGGCAGTGAAGACAGCATGGGTGTTCCTTGCTAATCTGTTACCAGAGTGCTCTGATCAGGATAGAGGGTCCATGGCTCTTCATTCATACCCTTACCAATCCCTTTTTGCCAATTATTAGTTCCTTTGGGCTGTAGTTGCCAACAGAAGTCATAAGGGCTATTGAGTTGGTCTGGTCTAGGACTCAGTCCAGTAACCTGAGCATGCTGCAGTAGCCTCCAGCTTCCAACCTGCAGCTGAAGATCTCACCCTTCTTTTCAGAGTAATTGCTCACACCCTTTGAAATCTCCTAAAGCTTTCCTCAAAAGTGCAAGAGCCCAGGATTGCTACTCTTAAAAACAGTAAAATAAATAGGTAATCTGTAGGATAATTGCCTGTGTTAGAATTCTCCCACAGTAACAAAGGAAAAAGAAGCCTTATGTTGTGTACTTCTTAGGCCCGGTGTAACTTGAATCCAAAAGCTATAAAGGAAATGGAAAATGTTAATAAATAATGATGTTTGAAACACAAGTCACTGAACAAACCACCAGACCTTGTGCATTTATTCCACGTGACAGAAAACGTCTATCTCAGTTTGAAAATAAATCTTGGCCAAAGATATGTCTTAGGAATTATCCTAACATGGGTGCTGCAGGGTATTCAGAAGATAAATCAGAAAAGCTTACAGAATAACTTTTGGTAATATATACAGAATAAGGACAACTTCTGAAATAAAATCAGTATAGCTGACTACTGGACATTGCCCTGTATAAGAAACCAAGTCTCTCCTAGGGGGTCACTGGAATTTTAAATTACCTTGTTTGATCCACTTTACAGCTGCCAGATTTCCATCTGGTATTTTCCAAGTCAGAACCAAGCATATGTGTGCTCCACTCTGCGCATTCTCACTCTCTTGTGTTCTGGAAATCCTGGCCTCATTTCCCAAATCCTAAGCAGGTGATCTGCACTTAAAAAAAAACCCTTGTCTCCTTCAAGTGTGTTGGAATTACTCTGTGTGTGCAGACCAGCTGCAAAACCAGGACAGAAATCTTACACAGATGCCAAATCTTCAAACTGTAACTTCAAAAATATTCAGGAAAAAGAACATTTCCAAGAAAAAAAAATCTGTATGAGTAGTACAACTGCCTTTCACATTCCTTAATGAAGGAAAATCACTGCCTCTTCCAGGACAGTTCCCAATAGGTAGGAAATGCAATGCCCTCTGGCAGCTGGGGTAAGGAAATCTGGCCTGAGAGAATGCAAAGGTATGAAGGCTAACACATTATAAGCAAAGGGCTGACTTTTCTTTAATAGCCCAAGTATTTAGCATTTTCAAAGTAAGTTAGTTTGGCTTAGACCTGTGACTGTCCACAGAGTCATTTTTTCTCTCATTTCACTCTGGCCCCTGAGTGTGGGCATCTTAGGGAAGGAGGAAAAGACTAGGATAAGAAGCTTCCCAGTCCAGACATCAGGATTGGACTCCCATTCAGTTTGTCATGGGAAGGAACATAGTGGAGCACTGCAAAGCCCTGAGGCTTCAATTTCACAGCTGCTCTCAGACCTCCACTGCACAATCTTTCTTATTACCCTGCGCTTCCACTTGGTAGCTGGCTTAGTTTCTTACTTGGCCAGCCGCTAGGTTTTGATCAGCTCCCACAGCATCTCACACAGTCACATTACCCTGACTCTGGAATCCACTTGTTGTAAACAGCTTTTTGGAATCTTAAGACTTAATGCACCCATATGGGTGTAAAGAGAGGCTTCAGAAAGTATGTGGGCATTTTCTCCCTGAACCAGAATAAAACACCATTTTATTTTAGATTAATTCTGGAACCAAAGGTTTACTTGCCTCTGGCTCCTGATAACCCCTTAATGGCATTGCATTGCACTATAGAAGTGTTCGGCCAGCTTGGTTATGGGGAATTCCCAGCCCACCTCCCACTGGGTTAATTCACTTCATTCCTCCCTTCTCCCCTGAAGATACTTTTACACAAAATTGCGCAGAACATCCAACCCCCACCGTTTGGGTGAAGCTCACAGAGCACATCATCGACTTAAATCAGAACAGAGACATCGCCCCGCCTCGCGTTATTTCAATTCGTATGGCATTTCCATCAGCTTTCCCACAAGAACTCCAGAGCACCTCCAGGACAGGGCTTCTGCTGCAGGATTTGGGTCAGGCTCGGCGCCGCACCGGACCCCCCCTCGGGGACCCAGCGCTGTCGCTGGTTTCTCCCGGTGGTTCTTCCTCCCCTCCAGCCGACTCGATCCGCTCCCTCCCTTCAGCCGCCCCGCGCCCACTTGACAAGCGGCGTCTGGGGCTCCCACCTGCACAACCCCCCGACAGTACTCCTCCACTCCCGGCCCGGGACAGCCCTTCCCGGCAGCACAGCCCCCAAACTGCTACGGCGGGTCCCGGGGGCCGCAGCCCGCCGGGGCGGGGGCCACGCCCCTCCCCTGACAGACCGCTCCTCGCGTCACGCCCACTCCGCAGCTTTAGGAAGAGCCACCGCCAATCGCCGGACGCCTTCGAGTTGACGGGCGGCCTGGCTCAGCTATCGAGTAGCTCCTCCTTAGCAGAAGCCCCGCCCTCCTCGGGCGCTGCGACCAATCGCAATAAAGATGGAGTTGGGGGCGGGAGAAGGGGGCCTGCGAGCCCCGGCTCACTACCTCCCTCTCTCCGTTGCGCGAGGGTCGCTCCTTTCGCCCGCAGGTGATTGACGCGAGGTGACAGCCAATGGACTGTGGAGAGCGCCGGAGGGGCCCAAGGGGGCGGCGGGGGTGGGGTGGGCCGGGCGGCGGGGGCGGGGGGAGCGGCGGGCTGGGGTGAGGCGAGGCGAGGCGCCGGCAGGAGGGTGATGGTGGTGGCGTGAGGCGCAGCGGGACCTGGGCTGGCTGCCCGGCCGGCGGGGCCAGGAGAGGAGAAGACGAGCGGCGTGTGCCTGGTGATCGCCATGAGGCTGCAGGAGGACGGGGACAGCCGCAGGGCGCTGCCGCTGGCGGCGGCGGGGTTGCTGCAGTAATGGGCAAGCGGCAGCGCTCCCTCTCTCGCCTGCCGTGTGGTGCCAGCGCCCGCACCCGCTCGGCGGGGACCGCCCGTGAGGAGCCGGGAGCAGGTGAGTGCCGCGGAACGGAGGGAGCCGCCCGCGCTGCCCCGCGTCTCTTCCCCCTCCCGCTCCCCGAGCCGCCTCTCCCCACCTTGTTCCCCGCCTGTGGCGTTGTGATTTTTAAACCCCAACGGCTGCGGAGGGGCGGGGGGTGCTGCCCCGGCGGGCTGGGCGCTGAGGTGACAGGGACCGCTGAGGCGGAACGGGGTGCTCCTCGCCCCGGGGCTCCGTGGGGACAACCCCCTTCCAGGGGACATTCCTGGACCCTAGGTAGCCTCCTTGCCATCTTTGGTGCCATCTTACCCTTCCTTCTCGCCAGGTGCGGCCACCTTTTGCTTCCTCGTATTCCTAGCGAAGGAGGCTTTTCCCTTCCGCACCCTGCAGAGGTGCTTCTTTCCTTCGGAGGGAGAAGACCCATTTGGGTTTCTCCGCTCCCTTTTCACCTCCCTGATGAGCCTTCCTCAGCTCAGGATGGAGAGGCACTTCCATTTAAATATGATGCAGTGAAGAAGATGGGGAATCCTGGGCAGCCAGGGCTCAGGAAATGCCCCTTCCTCTCTCATGCTCCTTCTCACCCTGGCACAGGCATTTAAGTATTAACACTCTCCCTTGCTGGTTTCTTGGTTGTTTCTTCTCCTTGGAAAGAGAAATGGGAGCGGGAGGTGTGAGAGTGTGTGCGTGTGTGTGTGTGTGTGTGTGAGGAAACAACTGTTACACCTTTTGTCATCAAGACAAAGAACTTGTCTTCATCTCCCTGTGTCCCTCCCTCTGGGTGCATATTGGCAGCACCTCAGCCACTTTGCATTGCTTTCTGGAGATGCTTCATGAGGATTCGGTGTGGCCCTAACCTGCCTTTTTTTGTTGTTGTTGCCAGTTATGATGGTGCTGATAAAAGGACATGTTGATATGTTTCCAAACAAGCTCGTGGTTTGCATTCCTGAAATTGCTGCAGCATTCTTATTTATTTAATTGGGGGGGGGGTGGGGGGGGGTTGTGTGTGTGTGTGTGACAACAGGAAGGGGGTATGTTTTTGTGGTTTAATGTAGTTGTTTCAAAGGTACAAGATCACGTGCAATTGCAGCACTGTAGTATAGAGTATATTAACCAAGGCTTTCTCCCCCTGTCAATTTGTCTTCCAGCCCTGCAGTCTCCACTTCATCTACTGTGTGAGGAATGCTGATTCCATGAGAGAACTTCTTTTCAATTACCTGTTTGCTCCTGTTGCATCCTGCTTCTGGCCAGAGATGAGCCATTCCGCTGGACTGGGATTTACCGTGGAAAAGGGAGAGGCAGATTATGAATTGTAGACATCCCATCAAGTTCCTCATGTGCTGTTTTTACTGTATCTGTATATAAACCTGCTAGTATTGATCACACACTCTTAAACCTATACTGGTAACCTCGAGAGTTGCTACTGTGTGGACTGGTATTTCTCACCAGCATGGCTTCAGTGTGGAAAAGACTGCAGCGTGTTGGGAAACATGCATCCAAGTTCCAGTTTGTGGCCTCTTACCAGGAGCTGATGGTCGAGTGCACCAAAAAATGGTAAGAAGCAGCTCATGTTGCTACACAAATGGTGGAGTAAGTTACTGGTGCTGAAGTAGGAAGGATGTTGCTTATTTTATTTGGTGTGTGCACATTGTTCTTGCCTCCCCTTGCTTTCTCTTGCATGCCCACTGCAGAGGTAGCTGTGTGGGGTGCTTGTCTTACTCTGTGGGTGCTTGCTTTGCTGTATACTTATCTCAGACCTGTTGGTTTTGCTCTGTACTCTAACAACAATGTCAGCTAAGAAAATCACTGTGCTGAAGACAGTGCATTTATTAGCTTGGCATCTGTGACTTAGTGGTGTGGTTTTGGTTATTGGTCTCAGTTTTGTTTTTTGTTTTTAAATATTTCCCAAGAGCTGTTTTGCAACTTCAAACTCAGCTCTTAGTGCTGTGATACCTGCTGACTGTTGTTAGCTGACTGAGGTGTTCCAGGTTAGTCCTGAAGATGGTGGTGTTTTAAGTTGGGGTAGATATCATTTTGATCTTGATTTTTTTTTTTTTTTTTTTTTTTTAAATGAAGATGTCCAGCATCTCCTCCTTTTCCTTGTTCTTCCCATCTTTTAACGGGAAGAGGCAAGAGACAGATCCTTGGGATTTGTTTGGTCAGAAAAAAACTGTGCGGTGGTAGTCCAGTTGGATGGCTTTAGAGATGACTAGACCTCAGTTAACAGTTAATAGTATGGGTCTGGTGCATCTTCCTTCCTGTGCAAAATGAGCTTAAATAAAGCTGCTAGGGAAGACTAGAAGCAGCTTTTAAATAGTTGGACAGAGATCTTTACACAAATACTTAAGTGCTGTTGTATACATTTGGAATATTGATGTTCCCTGCTCTTCTGTGAGCCTGTAGCATCAGGGGACGAAGAAAGTACTTTCCAGACCTCATGGACTGAGATGTTCAAATTGCCTTGTAATAAACTGCAGCCTCCTTTCTAATACTTGGCCTATCTTCTTGTTGGCAAGTTTGGCACTTGGATTGGCTGCTTTCACTGGTTATGAGTAATTGCCTCTACAAATTTAAATTCTATCTCCTGGAGTTGGAAATCTCTGTCAAATACGCTGGAGCTGCTCGCTGCTCTGTCTTAAAGGAACACTGGCAGGTTAAAATCCCTTTCTTTTTTTTAAGCAAGTTCTCTTCTTGCCTAAAATGTTTTGAAAGATTATTAAGAAACAGAATAGAGTGGGAAGTTGAAATTGCTTTCACAGAATAAACTACAAATAAAAGCACTTTCAAAGTTGAAAGAGGCTGCCCTGATTATCTCATGGATCTACAGTCTAGTTCAGGCCAAAGAGTTTGCCACAGTAGTTTGGGTTTATTTGGTTTATTTCAGCAGTTGTGTTTATTACTTACTGCGTTCTGTTTGCATGAACTAGCCTGCTTTGGCTTTCCTTTTCACTTTGATTCACTCCTTGCTTGAGAATTTGCAGAATGCTTCAGCAGTAACTATGCAGAAACTGCAGAAGTATGGTCAGATTGCATCTGCAGCTGACTTTCACCTGATTTAAGAAAAAGTCAGACACAAAAGCTCTCTGATTAAACAGTAAGCTAATTGTTTCTAAAATAACAAGATTGTTCACAAGAGTGCCCACCTAGCAAAGTGCCTATGTGTGAATTAGTGAAACAGCCTTTCAAAACCCGAGATATGCAACTAATTTTTTAAAAATAGTTTATCTTTCTGAACCTTCATTTTGTGTTCTTGAATTTAAATGTAGGCAGTATCAGTGCCTGTGTTGGTTATGCTGAAGCAACAGTATGGTGGTGAAATGTGAATGAATTCTAGGAAAAATAACAATAGGGAAAAAAACATCACAGTCATTTGATTGTAGGCTTTTCTATTCTGCTTCCTCTTGTTTGGAGAACCTTAACAAAATGTTCCTTAAGCATGCAAGCTAAAATATGTTATTTCTCCCATAAGTGGAACTCGTATGTGAAACAAAAGGGTCGCTATTTGTGTATTTAAAGAGCCTTCAACTAAGCCTTTCCTTAACTTTGGAGAAGATGCAGATTTGCATGTGCTGACAGAATCACTGCTTCCTCTATTTCTAAGGCTTGCCTGTGAGCTTGGCCAGTGTGAGAACAAAACAGAAGAAATCAACTCCATATGCTGTGCTTGCTGAAAGCACTCGCTATATATTGTCAGTGCTGTAGCCTGTAGTTTGTTTGATGGAAATGTAGTAAGCAGTAAGTTATTTTAATATACTGGCATTTTAACAATGCAGTGTTTCTGGGGGAAAAGAATGCTCCATTCATATTTTAAAATAAATGACAATGCAGTCATAAACACACTTGAACTGAGATGTGTCTGTGAGCGAGGACTGTGCGTGGCCAAAACAGCCTGGGTTGCTGGTCTGTGAACTGTTACCTTCTCTTAGGTTTGCCTTTGTCTAGCTCTTCAGAAAATGATTTATTTTACGACAGTTTTGTAACTGATTGTGTACGGCTTCCAATGGGTATATTTCTGCTTGTCTTGAATATTTTTTTGTCTCCTCTGGACTTGTATTGATTAGATTTTTTCTTTTTTAACTTGGGGTTAAAGAGTTTAAGGGTCATTTGGATGTGGTTTTGAGGGACATGGTTTAGAGGTGAACTTTGTAGAGTAAGGTAATGGTTGGGCTTGATGATCCCCAGGGTCTTTTTCAACCTGAACGATTCTAGTATTCAAAATAGCTCCTGCCCTTCATTCTAGAGTTATGTTAGTGCTGTGGGAAGTCGCTGCCACACTGGTGTTGCTGCTTCACTCTTCTTTAAAGGGATTACCTCTAGGTAGGTACAGCAGCGTTTGTCTCACATAGGCTGAAACTCCCTTTCCTTCCTTCTTCTGTTGTCTATAACTTCTCATTCTTGTACCAACTAATGATTAAAGGCAGCCACTCTCAGATGGCTGCTTTTTGTTGATGGTGCATTTGGGAGGGACAGGTTGTGATGGAGTGTCCAGTGTTGTCAATGTTTCATTAGAAAAACTTGGCTTTGGGTAATTAACAGGACTGAGTCACTTCTGTGGCATTCTGGCTGTTCCTGCTGACCCAGACCTAATTATTGTGGCTGCCCAGTACCTTTGAAAAACCGACCAGTTAGTTAATTTAGAGTCCTTCATGAAAATAAAACAAACAAAATACATGTAAAACAAACAAATAAATGTAGTCTTGATCTTTTAATATGGATTAGTGACTACTGCTACTGTGCAAACATCACGCTTTGCATCAATCATATAAGCACTTGATTTTTTTGAAAGGCACTTGCTTGGCAGTGCTGGAGTGTGTCATCCTCCACTCACCCTTGGAATAAGCTGAAGCAACGCAGTATTTTCCATCCAGCCTTGCCAGTGAGCTGCAATCCTGGCCTGAAAGGGCTCTGCATGCTAGGAAAGAGTTAATATTGTCATTATCCTCAGTGCAGAGCCATCCAATAAAACCAGAGATCAGTCTTGTGCATTTTGCTTGAGGAAAAAAAAAAAAGTTGTCTGTGGTGCTCCTTGCTGTCAGCCAGAGTGTTGCTGCTGGGGTGGAGTTGTGCTGGGGCATTGCTGGCAGGTGTAACTCTGTGATTTCTGTGCAAGGGACCTGGGTCAGTTGCCTGAGCACTGGTGTCTAGCTCTGGTTGAGAGGTCTTTGGGTTTGCTGCCAGCCCCAGCTGTCTGTTTGGAGAAGCCCAGATCTCCTGTTGATCCTGTGTCAGGTGGGCCAGCCTGGCCTGCATCTCTGCTGTACCCTGTGGCTTCCCAGCTGATGGAGGCCATAGTTCAGGTGACCAAGTCAAGGCTTGTCTGAGGCACAGGCTCAGCAGAGGAGCCTCACAGGAGGAAAGCACTCCTTTAGACTAGAGATGAATTTTAGACCTCAGACATGAAGATGGATGTACTAATTGCTGAAGCATCTAATTAATGCTGAACACAAGCTCCCCAGGATGGCATTTGTTTCCTTATTTTTGTGTGATATAATGAATGTTAAGGACTCAACAGAGGCTTCAAATGTAGTACTGAGTAGTTTCCAGAGAGAATGGCCAAATGTAGAGAGTTGAAGTTGCCAAGTGCATAATATGATCTTTATTAGATGCTTTTAAGCAAGAAAGCTTCTCACTTGAATGTAGGTGTTAACTCCTTAAAGGTGCTGGAAAAGAGTAAACATAAGGAGGCTTTTCTGCAGGATTTGCCATTCAGCTGTGTTCTTTTATACAGTGTTTGTAATACCTGTGGTGGGGTGAGACCCCACCTCGAGTACTGTGTCCAGTTTTGGACACCCCACTTCAGAAAAGATAGGGATTTACTGGAGAGAGTCCAACGCAGGGCCACCAAGGGGAATGGAGCATCTCCCTTATGAGGAGAGGCTGAGAGAGCTGGGGCTCTTTAGCCTGGAGAAGAGGAGACTGAG